>VWZD01006787.1:167912-190363 GCA_013396695.1 Sakesphorus luctuosus | reverse complement strand
TTATTTCTACACTGCTCTGATGTTTGGCTGTTGGTTTGGACTACAACCCCCATTATTTTTTATGTCCTATATAGATGTTAGTGAGGAGGTTACCTTGAGAGATGAACCTTTAGGACTAAAACATTTAAATGGCTTCTTTTCTTCAGATACACCATCTTCTGGTATCTTTTGACGTTTCTCAGCAGCTTCAGCCCTTCTTCTTTCAATTTCTTCCTTCATCCTCCTCTTTTCCTCCTTAAAGAATATGAGTGGTAACTTATTCATTCAGAAACTACATCACCATTACAGGGCTGTTCAGTCCTGCAAACATGTTCCCAATTTTCTAAGAAAAGATTATTATACCAGTCAAAAAAGTTCAGTGACCTGTCTGAAATCTACCAATGCATTAATGCTAATTCATCTCAGTATTGAGGGTGCCAGGAAGACAGCTACTCTGTGCTGCTTTAGTCACCAGAATTATTGTCACATAGTGCCACTTAAAGAGAGGAAAAAAAGTACACTTATAAAAAGACTCAAATTCAGTTTCTCTGTATTCTCATGTATTGTTACTGTTCTTCTGTCCATCTACTCTGACACTTACTGCACAAGGTTATACATCACAAGGAAAAGTCAATAGGTGCCCAAAAAAATGAAGATCAAATGCTTATAGTTTTCCCTTCACAGAATCACAGAATCATATAGGTTGGAAAAGACCCCTGAGATCCATCAAGTCCAGCCTTTGACCTAAGACCACCTTGTAACCAGACCATGGCAGTAAGTGCCACATCCAGTCTCTTGGTAAATACCTTCAGGGATGGACTCAATGGCCTCCCTGGGCAGCCCATTCCAATGCCCAATCACTCTTTCTGTGAAGAACTTCTTCCTAATGTCTAACATAAATCTCTCCTGGTGCAGCTTAAGACTGTGCTCTCTTGTCCTACTGCTGGTTTCCTGGGAGAAATGAATGACCTCCTGTCAGGGAGTTGTAGAGAGCAATATGGTTTTCCCTGAGCCTTCTCTTCTCCAGGCCAAATAACCCCAGCTCCCTCAGCCACTCCTTATAGGACTTCTGTTCCAGACCCTTCACCAGCTTCATTGCCCTTCTTTGGGCATGCTCCAGCACCTCAATATCCTTCCTAAACTGAGGGGCCCAGAACTGGACACAGTACTTGAGGTACAGCCTTACCACTGTTGAGTACAGAGGAAGAATCACTTCCCTGGTCCTGCTGGCCACACTATTCCCGATCCAGGCCAGGATGCCATTGGCCTTCTTGCCACTTGGGCACACTGCTGGCTCATGTTCAGCTTCCTGTCAGTCAGAACCCCTAGGTCCCTTTCTTCCTCTCTGCTCTACAGCCACTCTGTCCCCAGTCTGTAATGCTGCAGGGGGTTATTGTGGCCAAAGTGCAGGACCTGGCACTTGGTCTTATTAAACATCATTCCATTGGATTTGGCCCATCTATCCAGCCTTTCCAGGTCCTTCTACAGACCCCTCCTACCCTCCACTCCCCCACCTTGGTGTCATCTGCGAATTTGCTAATGGTGGACTCAATGCCCTCATCCAGATCATTAGTAAAGTTATTAAACAGAACTGGGCCCAACACAGACCCCTGGGGGATACCTCTGGTGACCAGCTGCCAACTGGATGCAGCACCATTCACCAGCACTCTGGGCCTGGCCATCCAGCCAGTTCTTAACCCAGCACAGAGTGCACCTGTCCAAGCCATGGGCTGCCAGCTTTTCCAGGAGTATATTATGGGAGACAGCGTCAAAGGCTTTGCTGAAGTCCAGGTAGACTACTTCAAAGAGATGAGTTTGACTTCACAAGCTGCAAGTCAAACCAGAAGCCCTCAAACATCATCATTGTGAGTGCTGGCTGCGGGGGTCTTGGCATCTATTGAGTTCTGTTGTAAAGAGCTTAGTATATTAAAGGAATTGGCATTCAGCTGCCAGATACAATTACTATTATTAATTTACCATTTGTTTTCCAAAGAACTAGGATTCCTAAATGATGCACCAGAGATTTGGAAATCCTATTTTTAGAGTCCCTTGGCAGAGGAAGTACAAGAAAACAGATGTGTTGGGTACTCAACATTTAAATAGACAGGACTATTTCCCTAATGAAATCTAACCCATTGTAACTATATATAACATTAGCATTCCAGTTCATCTAAAACAGATGAGTTTTGACATACGCTTTGTAATTCAATTTGTGTCATTCCAAATAGATAGCCTGAATAAATTAAGAATTCTGTGGCTGTAACACTTCCTCCAACATTTTGCATGCCCCAGAAGCTAAGAAATTTGCAACTATTGCAGATGAAATCCTGACTCATGAAAACGTATTTCAGAACTCTGCCTTTCCTGCAGTTAGAAGAGTAACATTTTTTTCTGCCTTGGATGACGGCATGTTTTACCTCCAGTCTTCCCCAGGGTACCTATATGATATGGTGACTGGATATCAAATACTTGCATACTTGCAGTTAAACCTGAAGGTTAGAAAATGGGGTGATTTTAATTGTATTTGAAATCAAGGTCTCTTGCAAAAGACCATCTCCTGACAGGCACTAGGAAACAGCAAAGCCCACAGTCCAGAGGACCCAGGTAAAGGCTACAATTTAAAGCAAAGCCACAGCAGCAAAAGCACATCGAAGAATGAGAAGCACCTGTATGTTTGGGTTCAGTCTTGCCTTCCTTGTTGCATGCTCCTTCCTCACCTATGAGCCAACTTCCTGTGGCCTCATTCTGCCCTTTTGCTAAATACAGACCCATCAACCTTCAGCCTCAGCAAATTCTTTTGCCTAAAATTGTCTTTGTAGACAATGCCATAAAGAGTTACCAACTAATGCAAGGACAGTGGAAGTACAGTAGTACCAAGGGAATAAAACCCAAGTCTAATGCTTCATACTTTACACTTACCTCCTCTCTGACTTTTCTTTCAGCCTCCTCCTGCTTCTTCTTCTGCTCTTCTTCCTCCAGGATTTTCCGGCGCTCCTCCCTCCTTTTTTTCAGTTCATCCAGCTCTGCTGCTGCCTCCTGCTGCTTCTCCTTCAGCTTCCCTAGCTCCTCGTTCTCATTCTCACCTCGACGACGGCGCTGATCTTCTAGCCGCTTTAGAGCCTCAACCCCTGGCTTCACTTCCTCAGCATTTGCAGTCCCTTTCAAATTGGACCGTCTGGGAAAGAAATGAAAGGGAAGTTGATGCACCATGTGTTTTCCCCTCCTGGCCAAAGCCACCTGCTACCATGTGCTCACAAGCAACAGGAGAGCCTGGCACTCAAAGATATTTCCTAATAAGACCTTTTGCTCCTTGAAAACTACAACAGGTTCCAGACATTTTCAGCCAGAGTTAGTAGGCTGGGCTACTACATGGAGAACCTCTCCCATCTGCTGCCAGTGAGGAAGGAATCTCTCATATGCTTGTGTACCTAGGAGCTTCACCACTCTGCCTGAGAACTTGTGCCACCTCCATTTTTAAAAGAATTCAGTAACTGAGGTTGAAGTACTTAACATCTCTTGTAACTACAGTGAGAGGTATCATATCGCATCGGCAACTCTATGGTAGACTGCAAGCTTACAGTTCCACACTTCTCTTCTGCAGTTTGTGTACAGAGGAAACATTTTCAAAAGAATATTGCACTTCATACACAAAACAGAACAAAGAAAAGCCACAACTAATTCTTGTCTTTAACTTAGATAATTGCTGTCTTTAAGTTAGAGAAATTTACATATAAAAAATCTCACAGCCAAAATATTATGCTATGTTCTGTGTAATAAAAGATGCACTAATCCTTTCCTTTCAAAGGCAAATATATTTTATAAACCCTCTAGAAAAAGGCAAACATCTTTGGGGACAGAATGAATTACTCGACTCAGGGAAAACAGAAGAAATAAGAGAGGAGAGGGAATCTTACTGCTTCAACAGTATTTAGAAAAAGCTAAAAAGTTTTCTATCTCATCTACAACATCTATTATTTTAACTCTCTCAGCACTTATGAACAGAAAGGTTCATCAGATTTTTTGCTGATGTTTTCTAGGGAAAGTATGGCTTTTTACTAAGGAACTGGAAATTATTTATAAATGCTATCTTTCCACAGGAGAAAAATAGAAGTTTTCCAACCAGCTGTGACACATGAAACAGAAAGAAAGAATAGCAAAAAAACCCAAACCCCAAACCTAAAGAATGTGCATAGGTGAAGTGCACACTTTCAACAGAGTCAAATAGCATTGCCTTGTTGAGTAACCACCACACCAGTGTTTAGACAAATGTCTGCTCCCTGAGTGTGTTTAATGTTACTGCTGACAAGGAGATTGGTACCTAGGAGTACCTATGCACCAGTGAGCTATTTACAGGAGACAGAAAGATAGAAAGGGAAGGTACTTAATGAATTTTTTAATACAACATTTTGTGCTGTTGGCATCCAAAAAGCTGGATGTTAATGACCTCATTAATGCAACTAGAGTGCTGCAGAGTACAATACCACAAGACAGTATAAATCAAACATTTCAACAACTGTTAGAGATGACAACATGAAGAATATATATCATATAAGTTTGCAATCCAGTGAATCACACTCAATCCTGGAAAGGTGCTTTTTGTTCAGATAGATGCCTCATCCAGATGGAGTTAACCATATAAAACAGTCTGTAGGACCAGAGCTGGATTATCTGTGGTTCCAATAACATAATAGAATCTACTAACATATTGTTCTCTACCCCAACACTATCTTACCAAATTGGATGAAATTTTGTTCTAGCAGGGCATGCATGATTCAGGAATTTTATCACTGAAAAAAACATGGCAAAATAGCAAAACTCATCTGTTCCAGTTCAGTACTAAAGCCTGGCATTTATTTTGCAATGTATCTACTTGGTTTTATAAAGTCTTTGCCTCTACAAGGCACTAAGTATTTCTAAGGATCCAATGTAGCTAAAGCTGCACAGGACATGAGAAATCCCTGGCCATCTTAAGGCTTTCCTGCTTCATTGTAAGTTTGTAGGGCCTATAGCAAACAAACCCAGGAACTTCACCTTTTTTTTCTTTGCCTCTTGTCTCTGCAAGCTTTGGGCCCAAAAATATGCAAGAGGTCACTTCTGATAGATGTAATGATCTCCCTGGCAAGGGCAAATACTTGACCTTTAGAATTAAGAGAATGCAGAATTTAATACTTGCCAAGATTCTCTTAACAAAGAGCCAATTCTGTTCTACATGAGCACAGAAGTCCTCAGTAACTTTGGTGCAGATAGCCTCAATGAAATGAACAGCTACTCTCAGCTTTCAACTGATAGAAGCCAACTGCAGAATCTGGTCTTTAATATTTTTTGTTTGGAGACTTCAGGTGATTATTTTTGGCTTCCTTACAAAGGAGAACATTTAAATTTCTAGCTTATTTTATTCTCATGCTACTCACAGGACTTTCCCTACTGATTCTGCATAGTCTAAACCAGCAAACAATAAACTGGTAGTAATTCTCTTTATTTTCCTACACTTCCAGCTTCTCTGTTTTCAGTGGATTCTGGGAATCTTTGTTGCGTGCTGTCAACATTGCTAAATTAACATTGAGATGCTGAGTGGAGGAACAGTTTCATAAGAGTTTCGTTGGTGCTAAGAAGTGAAGGAAGGAGAGACAAGGAGAAAAAGAAAAGAAGTGGTTTGTGGGAGCCAAAAATATCAGAAGAATGTGAAAAAACATGTTACATCATATTTAGAATTTTTGCAGTCTTGTATGAGAATAGGGAGAGGAGGCAGGTGGGAGGGGAGATGGAAAGGGGAAGCCATGAGATGAGGGTTTATTCTGTATTTCTCTTACTAATGTAGACAAAAAGATAGAGATAAAATTTTTCTTTAGCTTCTGCTACCCTATTTGTTCTCAAACCTCACCGCTGAGAGTTAGCCAAGTATGTTCATGTGAAAAAAAAAAAAAAGAACACAGGACAGTTCCAAAGTCCCATTTTGTGGAGGCAGTTCATTAGAAAATAGGCTAAGAGCCCTAATTCATACCTAACAACCCAACAAACACTGGAGCCTCTGCTGATGTTGACAGCCCAAGTCTTCTTCTCAACTGATAAAAGGTTACTAAACAGGCTTTTCCCACTTTTATGAAACAGTAGAAAAAAAGCAGAAATGAAAAAAAGGAGTGGAAACTCAAATCTCCATGTTGTCACTAATGCCTGTCTCCCACAGAAAGTAAAGGAAATGAGAACAAAACAAATATATTTTTAGAAGACCATTCTCATGATATTGATGATGTGACCCAATCTGAGGCAGAACAGTTTTGAGCAAGGCCAATTTCCTGCTATTCCATCTCCATCTCTGTCCTTTGGCTTTAGGTCAGAGTGTCCACAGGGTCTTTTGAACTGCATTTTATTTTAAGAAAGTTTGTTTTTCCCGGAAGAATCACAAGAGGAATGCTGAGATACAATAGCAAATCCCATCTGCCATGAACAGATCCCTCAAAGTGCTTGAAGAGCTTAACCTTTTCACTGCCTGTGTCAATGCAAAAGAGGAGAAAAATTTAAATTTCTAACCTTCTCATCTCTAGGTTTCTGCTAAAAGGAAGAACTTAATTTCTACTTTGTGTATCCCCTGCTTTTACCAGGCAGGATCCTTTTAAATAAAATTTTCACTACTAATTTGTTACCTCCATTGAATTCCTTAATATAGCCATAAGACAAATATTTCCTTAAAAATAAAAATCAAACTGTGAGCCAGCTTACAAAAAGATTAAAAAAAAAAAAAAGGGAAAAAACCCCTGTCATGGGTTTGGCTGATGGGCCTAAATTTGGGCCTTGGAGTTCAGATTTAGGCCTGAAATTGTCAGCTGCCTTCAGCTGGGCTGAGCTAGCGAACAGCTGACCTCTTCTAGCCAATAGTATTGTATTCCACACCATCTTACATCATCTCAATAGCAGTAAAGTCCAGTGTGTGGGTGTGGCTGGGGCAGTTTCACTTTGGCCGAGGTACAGAGAAGACACCGTGCTGTCCCAGGAGGGATGGAGAGGCCCAAGCCCACAGCACCGGCTCGCTCTCATGTTATCTTAGGGAAGTAAAATGTTTGTTCTTAGTTCTTCTCTTTGCTTAAGTTTGTTTTTGGGGAATTGACTTTTTTTAGAATGATTTGTAGTTAGAATGGTAAAATCTGTGCTTATTGGGGAGTGGGACGTTATATATAACTTGTAGAACTTGTGCAAGTGTGTGTTATATTGTAGTTTTCTTTTAATTTTCTCTTTTCTGTATAAATACATGTAGTTAGTTTCAGAAGAAACCTGGTTTGAGTTTTTTTTCCCTCTCCTTCTTCTCCCCTTTTCCCTTGGCTGGTTGCGGGGGAGGAAGAACCTTTTCTCTGTTCTTGGGCAGCTGGCATTTTGCCAGCTCAACCCAAGACAACCCCAAATCACAAAAACATTTTCACCTAACTGAAAAAAACCTACTTTCCCAGAGAAGCCATTCATTTCAAGGTTTGCCTTGAAATCAAGAGAGAACCTCTTCCAGGAGTTACCAACAGGATTGTGCTTCATTCTGCTATATAGTGTCTAAGTAAAAACAGGTGGGAAATTAGAAATAAGTTACTACAGTAAATGTGAGATATGACTAAAAATATTAGAGAACACAAAATCTGGGTTGTCATTATTTGCCTCTGGGCAGATATTAGAAATAAATGAAGAAGGAAAGCTACAGCAAAGTAAGTGACTTGTCTCTACTGAGGGAGCAGGCTATTTACATCAGCTTTCTGTAGTTCTTTTTGTTACTGCAACAATATGAGAGTTAGAAACCACGTACTTAAACCCAATGAACCCCTGAGCCTCTGCTAATGTTGCCAGCCCAATTCCTCTACTCAGCTGCTACAAGGCTATTAAGCAGAGCCCTGCTCTGCTATAACACAAGCAGGCCCAATTCTTTCTTGGAACTTACCCAAAAGCATTCTCATTGGATTTAAGTTTTGGGGCCGTGAGTTCACGTTCTCCATTCAATGTCTTTTGTTCAGGAACACCCTTCTTACTACCCAAGACACTTTTCATTTCTTCTTTGGGTGCTTTTCCTTTATCTTTGTCATCTTTTACCTGCTCAGGAGATACCACAAATCACAGAACAAAACGCAAGAAACAAACAAAAACAAAAAAGAAGACATAAGGAGGCATTCTAATTAACAGCAGAGGAACACAGACTCCTCAGTATTAATGGGAACTGTCTTCAAAATGTTTATGTGCTTTAAAGCAGAAGTATTCTGTAAAGCTCTAAACTGTGATCAACCATCACTCTGCTGAGTGATCAAAGCATCTTGAATAAAATCATCAGTCTTCTGTGAAAGCTTGTTGTGGCCCTTGGACTATGCTACCACAGCACTTGATTCTGCATCCCAAACCTCTTCCCTCCCACTGCAGCATCATTCACCTGTTGCCTCTTAAGCTTCTGGGCCGCAAACTCTTTGGGACTAAGCTTGTCGATACATTCTTAGTATGAGGTTCAGGGTGTTGGTCCAATAAAAATAAGACAAAACCTCTATTGATTTTCCAGGTTGCTTGACAAAGTTCACACTCTTTTCAGTGTCATAGCAAATAGATGCTTCAGTATTGCAGAATAATGGCCAAAACACAAAATTAGCTTTGTATCAGAGTAAAACTTACTCTGACAAAAAGCACAATCCTACCAGGTATCCTACCATGGGTAGTGTTACCAGACATGAATATTTAATCATATGAAGAAGAAAATGTTACAAGAAATACTAGAGTAAAAATTCCCTCTATCCTTCCAAAGCTTAATCCTAGGATTCTTTACAGTAATCAAGTAATCCACCAGTGCATGGATTTCATTCTTCCATATTCCTTCAGATTTACGAGCTTGAAGTGATTTATCAATACCACTGATGACCTGATACCAGCACCACCTGATACCTGAGTCATGGCTAGATGCTAATAATAGAGGAAAGTAGACTGATTTAAGTTCTTTATCCTGAGGTAGAAATATTCTCACTCAGTCAGTTAAGACTACCAACCAAAATAAACATTCAACAGCAGCAGATGAAGCATTTACCTCCAAAACATTTATTTGCTTTCCCCAGCTTTACCATGCTGGAAGAATATTCTAGCTGGCAAGCAAGAAATACCTTCTGTGAAGAATTCAAATGGAGACCTTCAGAAAATAAATACTTTTGTCCCCTGGAAGCCTGGCCTGTTGCTATCCCACTTCCTAACTAGAGAGAAAAAATTTCCGTAATAGCCCTATCTGCAACACAACTGCTTTTATGGTGTCATAAGCTGCATCTTGAAATAAAAAACTAATATACACTCTCATCCCCAAATCAAATAAAATTTCTATCCTTTTGCATTGAAGAAAAACTTCTGGAGATGCAATATCTTCATCAACGAAGGATAAGCTCAGTCTTCAAAGATCCTCCTAAGGCATTGAACCAGGCTGCTGCTGAGTGAAGCCCCAAAGTCAGTCTCTGACTTTACCTGAGGCCAGTTTGCTTACTCACAGAAACTGGTATGCCAGACAATACCATTCTGGCACTGTAAGTGAGTATGGGATGGTTAAACTACTCAGGCAAATTGGCCACTGGTGGAGGAGGTTGAACACAACCTACAGAGTCATGTGCTCTGTCCTGGGAGCAGGCAGCAGCAGTGCAGACTCTTCCCACCCTGTCCTGCTAACAGGCTTTAGCCACAACCTGGCAGAAGCACCCTGATGGACAGGAGAGAAGTTCAGCTTCCATGACCATGCATTCCTTGGCCATGATGTTGTAACTGCTACAAGCAAGACCTTTATTACTAGCAGCCTCAAGGAACGAGGTTTTCTGTTTTGCCGGAGCTGGGCTGAGACAATCAGGGCTATTCATTGATCTTAATGAATGCCATCAGACAGTAACATATTTTGGGTGTTCCCAAGTCTGGGTAAGACTGTAGCTAGAGATCCTGTTCCCCTGCCAAAAAAAAAAAAAAAAAAAAAAAAAAAAAAAAAAAAAAGAAAAAAAAAGAAAGAAAAAAAAAAGAAAAAAAAGAAAAAAAAAAAGATTGCTGCTGCTTTTTAGCAATCTCCTGACCCTTCAGTCCCAGTCAGGGTGATACTGAATCCAGCTGTGTTGATTGTTGCAAAATTTCTCATGTCAGGATGTCTGTGTTGGGATTTTGAGAGCGTAGGATTTCCTTTGCTGAGATTTTCATCAAGACCTTTCTAAGTCTTATTAAAAAGTCAACACTTCCAGCTGGCTGACTGCATTCAAGTCCACTGGGGAGGGTCATATCTCTTACATCTTAATTGAAATCACCGAGAAAACTAATATTAAAACAATATAGTTTTAAAATTAATAGGCTAGGAAATAGCATTTCAGAAGCCAGTAAGATTTATGATAATGTGTCTGCATTTTAGAAAACCATCAACACAGCTTAGCCTTTTTATTCAAAAGGATGGCAAAATAGGATATTAAAGAAACATTTCATAGCTTTTGGGCCCAATCCTTCTACTAATTTTAATGGAGGTTGATTAGCACAGAGGCAGAAACTGTTGCATCCCATTCCAAAGGCAGGCAACAGAAGAAGTTCTTTCCCTTGTCTGACTACTTCCCTAAGTTACGGACTAATTCAGATTCTGCTGAATTCAGTAAAAACGACTACACTGACTCCACTTGGAGCAGACATGTCATATTACCTGAACTGAAACAGTTCACAGGCCATCACAAATCTTGATATCAAGATAGAATATGACCAAAGGCATGTTTAGAAAATTTTCAGCTTTATGTATTTATATTTTAATCTTTCTCTACACTGCTTTTTTTTCTGATAGAGTTTTATGCTACTGTTTGAGAGCTGAGATTTATAAATCTTCAGTTTGGACACCTTCAGACTGAAGTGAATCTGTTACTGAGATTGGGGCCATCTGTCAAATTTGATTCCTTATTTGAGCTCAGTTACTTAGTGAGTTAAAAGTTGTGGGCATGTGGGTCTAAGGCTTCCATTCCCAAACCATGAAAAAACAACTGTTGTGGCATGTCTAGCCAAACTGGAAGCAGGAAATACCAGGAGTCTCACATCATGAGAAAGCTTGTTCTTATGAACTTTTCAGATCACTTTTAAGAAGCAAAAATTGTGCAGCAGTTCAGAAAATGAGACAAATTTTGCTTGCCAATTTGATCAAAACCTGAATTTTGAGGGCCAGGTTTTGGTCACATTAAGAAAGAACATGTGCTTGAGTTGCATGACTGTAAAAGCAAAATCTGATTATGTAGATAGACTGTATTGCTTCAGAATCTTGTTCATGGAACACTGCTGTCCTCTTAGCTGCATTTGTGTTCAGAGATAGACCTCACTGAATTTGTATGTCCTTGAAAGGAGTGGGGATGGGAGCCTGATCTTGCCTTGGTTTGGAGTCTAAGTTTGTCAATTTTTCTTCACAAGCCAAGAAGCAACAACCAAGAGATTTTCAAAACACTTTGAATGCTCAGCTTGATAGATATCCATGCAAAAGGTCTGCCGTTCACTGGATGGGTATTCGGCATTGCACTAAAAGTTGGATTCTATGAAGATGTCTCAGTTTGAGCATCCAAAAATGGAACATTTAAAATCACAAGTAATCTTTATAAGTCCTACCAAATTCCTGAAATAATCTAGCCCGGTGAGTAGGGTTTAAAATCATGGTGAAAGCTCTAGTGAGAGTTGACTGAATTCCACATAAGCACAAGCAGGACAACTGTTTCAAGTTCCCCCCCCAAAATCAAGGTTTGTGTTCAGTTATAGACTCCTTTGTACACTTTCTTGTAACATTTGAAGATATAAGTGAATATTGGAAGCTAATTCTGTCTTTTGAACTCTTAATGTAATCCATTTCTTATTTTTTGAGCAGTTCTTACCTCTAAATTGGGTTAAAGTGTTTACTTTTTCTAGTGTACTATTCTGAAGCATTTCCATTAGGTCTCATTTAACACTACCTCTTACTAATTTATTCTACTACTGCCAATCTCTCTCCTGGTTCATTAGAATCATTTCTTCTAACCATTTTCATCACTTCATTTGTCTTTTCCATCTCATCCGAAACTTAGTCAAAATATACCTTGTATAATCAAGCCAGGCAACTGGACATAACATCTTGTAACAAGATTTGCCTTCATCACTGAGTGTGAGCTAAGCATCTCCAGCATGTTCGGAATTGATCCGCCATCTAAGGAGTCTGGAGTGGACCCTCTTCAACTTCAGTGCTCCCAAGCAGCTGGGTGAACAGTAAACTGCTTGTTACTAGATCTTTGTGATGGAGCTCCCTTTAAACCACACAAATCCAGCTGAACCCAAGTGGGTCCAAGCCTCTAAGGCTCTGACCAGTCTCAATGTCTAATTAGAACTGAGGGGGATTTTGAGACCTGTTGCATTGAACCAAAAGTAGTGAACATGGCTCCCTGTGTCCAACTTTAACCTGAAGAGTCCCCAGATCTTATTTACTTACCATACAGTAAAACACCATGGCACCAGCTCCTGTGTTTACAGTAGAAATGCAATGCAGTAAATTTTGTAGATATTCTCTTTAAAACAAAAAGAATAACCTTGGGTATGCACAGTTTATATAACAGAGTATTGCAGTTTTGGAGGAAATTATTAGTTAAGGCAAGTGGCCAAAGGCCTGGATAATTATTATTATATTATTATTGTAAGAGTAGGTTTCATTTACAGGGAAAAAGGTCACAGTAAAGTGAGAGGAAACCAGGGAAGGATGATTAGTTGATACTGTCCTGAAAAATTCATCCCTAGGGTACAAACCATCCTTGTATTATTGACCAAACTGAGCTTCCCAAAATACTTGTTTTAAGAAAAACAGGAATTGGTTCTAAAGCCCCAAAAGAACAAAATCCTTAAGCATTTACTTAATTTTAAGTACTTAAGTAGTTTCATCACTGTTTCAACAGGTTTACCCACATTCTTGAAGTGAAGCACGTAAGTGCTTTGCTGAAGAAGCAACTTTCAGTTATAGCTGTCCTACTTGTTTTCTTATCCTGAGTTTCCCTACCACATTTAAACCAATGGTTTTTGAGTTACCTGATCTTTTCTGGAGGTAGGTTGGAGCTTCTCCTCGGGTAACTTTTCCTTTTTAGCTTCCACTCTAACCTCCTTTTCTTCCTCCTTTGTTTTTGGGTTTTCAATAATATTTTTTTAATGCAAAAACATAACATCTATTTCCAATTTTGTTTCTCCACTGTGTTCATGTACCAGTCCTGTGTGCAGCCACAGCTCCATCATATGCTTCTGTGCCCACATAGCCATGTGCCACTGTGCACCTCCACCCTCTCCAAATTTTCCACCTTCTCAACCCTCTCCCTCCACCCTCTCCCATTCCCACCCCCATCTGGGCCTTTCTCCTTTGTATGGCATCATGCTCACATGTCCCAGCACAGTGCCCTCTCTTGTGATTGCATTTAACACACAACATTCCTCACACGGTTTACCAGGTGCTCATAGTATTTTGTGCCAAGCTGTGTCTGCCTGCACCTCATGCTGCCTCCACCAGCATTAGGCTGGTTTATAGCAGCTGAGAAAAAAAGGTAGCAAAAAAACATGCAGATGGCTGAACATGCAAGGTTTTCTTGGAGCGATGGAGTGAGGTCAGGCATGTTGTGCAGAAAGAGATTTATTTTCAAAAAGAGAGAGTGAGAGCATGAGTATTAGTTATTTCAATGCAGGAATAGATCTGTGAGGAAATTCCAAATCAATCTTTCTTTTTTTTTTTTTTTTTGCATTACATTTCTTACAAACAACAGGGGTCTTATTTTGGTGCAAAATGTTTACTGTACCTGTTTTCTTACTGCTTGAAGTTTTTCTTCTTGCACTTTCTTCTCTTTTACCTGTTTATCTTCTATTCTCAGTTCTTCCATTTTTTGCTTTTCCTTTAATTTTTCTGCTTCTAATCTAGCCCTTTCCTCAGCTGCCCTCTTTTCCTCCTCTGCTTTCTGTTTTTCCTCAGCTGCCCTCTTCTCCTCTTCTGCTTTAGCCTTCTCTCTCTCCTCAGCTGCCCTCTTTTCTTCCTCTGCTGCCTTAGCTCTCTCCTCAGCTGCCCTCTTTTCTTCCTCTGCTTTCTGTTTTTCCTCAGCTGCTCTCTTTTCTTCCTCTGCTTTCTGTTTTTCCTCAGCTGCCCTCTTTTCTTCCTCTGCTTTCTGTTTTTCCTCAGCTGCCCTCCTTTCTTCCTCTGCTTTCTGTTTTTCCTCAGCTGCCCTCTTTTCTTCCTCTGCTTTTAACCTCTCCCTTTCTTGTGCTTCCTTCCTTTCTTCCTCAGCCTTTTCCTCATTCCTAAGCTTCTCTTTATCTACAGTGTCAGTGGTGGTACTTGGTGTACCTTCTGGCACAACATTTGTATCATTCTCTGCTTTGTGTTCCTCTGCATTTATAGCTAGAATTTTTGTTTCTACTCCCTCTTCTTTATCTGCGGATTTTTCTGCTATCACATCTACCTGATTTTCCTCTACAGGGACCTCCTTTGTTTTCTCCTCCTGTACCTCCTCCTTGTCTTTTTCTTCTTTCTTTTGCTCTTCCCCATCTTGCCTCCAGTTGTTTGTTTGGTATGATTTGGTAACTGCTTCTGTTTCCTCAGTCTCATAGTGTCCTCGGCGTGTTTCAGCCTTTTCCTCTTTCCCTGCAGTCTCATTTTCTTCCGTATTGTTTACTTCTCTCCTGCTAGGCAGCGACAAGCTCCCATCTGTGATTGTGGGGTCAAATTCCTTTTGACGTTCCAGGGCTTCCTGTAGACGTTTTTGGCGTCTCTCCTCCCGTCTTGCCAGTCTCTCCAACAATGCAGCTTCATCATCTGTAGAACGCTTGGTTTCCACTTCTGCCACACTACATAAAAGTGACAGTTTTGCATTAAAAGGGAAAAAAGAATCTTTCTAACAATATATGCATTTCACTGTCCCTAGGCAAAAAAAGTTGCTATAACATCATTCCTAGATTGAAAACACAACAAGATACATTCTTCAAAATTTAGCAAAATAGTTCCAGGGATTAATTTTGGCATTTCTACATGTATAGGAATGTGACATTGCACAATGTCAGAGCCTGGAATGGTACCCTTCCAAGACAGCTCCAAATGCTGCTGAAGTCCTAAGCAGTCTTACTGACTTTGGTAGGCACTGGAATGGTCCCTGACACTTGAAGAGCTGCAATATGAAGTGCCCTGAAAAGTTCATCCTCCCCCTCTGCTTCATCCAGCAGAATACTTGGAAGCCTTTAGCTTGCTTTAGGGGTTCCCTTCAGGTTGGCCTGAGTTATGTGTGTCTTATAAACAGTCTTTGGCCTAGGTAAAATTTTTGAAGATCCTACACAAGAAAGATATTTTCTGACTTCAGTGAGCTTCTCTAGCAAAAAGAGGCTATTCTTGTTCCACAACATCATTCACAGACACAGTCCATAATGGGATAGCCCAGCAATTAATGTGCAGTGAGGTTGTGATTGTTTGCACAGGGACAATACACTGTTAGAAACCAGAGTGAGCACAGCACCTAATTTAAGATATGCTATTCAACAGCTATAAGTATCAGGAATGGACTTCACTCTCAGTCCCTGGTGGTTTTCTTGACTCCTTTAACATTCAGCTGTTTAATATTCATCTGTGCAGATTTATTCTCTCTTTCTAGTTTTCTCTTCTTTCCTTTCCTCTGTTGTGGAAAAAGATTATAATCTACAATCAGAAATGTTGCTGCTTTCCTATCTATATTCATTCTCCTTGTCCTTAATAGAGTGTTAATTGTTCCCAATATCTATTAGCTTGATATCACAATGTTTATTTCTGGTCTCTTCTATAAATTTTGTAATGGCCACTGGAAATCTGGGTATATTACTTGAGACTATGTGAAACTAAACAAGTGATGGACAGAATGGAAGGCCAGCCCTGGCCACTCAGCTTGTGACAAGTAGGTGGTGATACTTGGTTTAGTGGTTTAGGAGTTTACAGTGGTAGTGCTGAGTTGACAGTTGGACTTAATGATCTTAAAGGTCTCTTCCAACCTTGATGATTCGATGATTTAAAGTGTCACCTCATTCCATAAGCTTTTCTGCTGTTTGTAGTTCTATGACACTGACAATGCCAGATGAATGCTGTGGTCTAGAGCTCACACCTAGCACCTTGTAGGCATGTTTCAGCTGCTGCTTGAGGCCTGGATGCCCAACAATCCCACGTGCCCTGGCCCCACAATGCCATGACCTCTATTAGTAGGACAAAAGATGTGGTGGTTTATGAGGCCAAATGCAGTCATGCCTGAGAGAATTTGACAGCCTCCATGAGCCCCAGGTGAATCACTCCATAGATAGCCTTGAGGACACGCTGGATATGGGTTGTAAGCATGGCCTAAATTTTAACTACCAAAGCAGACCTTTTCAAAATACTTCTGTACTCTGAATAAAAGTTACTACTGAGTTGTCAGTAAACAACAGTAACTGCCATTTACCTGTTTTGGGTATTAACTTCTGACTTCTCCGTTACTTCTCCTGATAGATCTTCTTCCTTTTGCCGCAGCCGCTCCTGTCGAGCCCGTCGGCGACGTTCTCTGGCAGCTTCTTCATCATCGTCATCATTTCTCTGGTAGGACAGCCTGCAACAGACCATTAGGGATAGGGAAACAAAGTTGCTATAGTATATAGGATTCAGAAAAGTTACAAGAAAGAAGTTTTCCAGAGCACAGTAAGCATGGCTACAGTGGCTGCTCCATACACTGCTTAGAAAATATGTTGTGAAGTTTGAGATGTATAATTTCAAAGTTTGGTTTTCTTTTTTTTTTTTTTTTTTTGGAAGTGAACTTGACAAAATAATCGTAGTGAAGGCAGCAGCCATACCACACTGTCAGTTTGCTCCTAGGAAACACCAAGATCATAAAACTCCAGTTCTGTAACTGAGCAAACATCCTGAAAGTTTGCATCATTATTCTGCTGGAGCACTCACAGCACCATTTGAGTAGACTACCATTCAGACTCACATAACTGAAACTGGACTTGGCCAAGCAGCTTTTCATTAGCCTCCTTCAAATATCACATGCTAAAAGTGGTGACAATATTCTAGATTTCAAAGGCTAGAAATCAGGGAGACACAAGCATGACAACAGCTCTCAGTGGTCAGTTCTGAGTGCCAAACATCTGATACTCACAAAAGTTTTGTAAGCCTAGAGCCCTGCTGGGCCAAATCATATAAGATTGCTGCCATGAGGAAAGTCTACAGCTGAGAATTCGTTGTATTCATCTAACTCAACAGATTTAGTTTAGTTTCATTCTACTTGAAAAGGAAAACAAGACCTTACAATCCTAGTAATTCTGTGGTCCATTCAAATCTTTGCTGAGTTGCATTATTACTGTGTGAGATAAAGAGAGAAGCCTGCATTCCTATTGTCTTTTTATGCAGGGAAAGTGAAATAGGAAGCTAACATGTGCCAGACCCAGTCAGGATATTCATTTACTTTGCTTTTAGCAGTGGTCTGATGCATCGTGGCTAAGAAGTCACCCTTCCTTACACAGTAACACATTCAACTTAACTATACAGCCATGCACACAGAACAAAAATTTAGTTCTACGCTGGGTAAAACCAAGAACTACAAGGAATATTTTAACATTAAAAGAACTAAAACATTTTGATTTAGCTATTTATCAGATGCTTCGGGCCCAAGCCTCGTCTAACCTTATTCTGATACTATTTTTTTCCTTTGTTGAAGGTAGGGTGGAAGTATAGGTTCAGTAGGGATTCAATTACTCAAATTTTGCCTTAAGATTTTAAAACGTAAAACATGGCTGAAGCACTTGCCAGACCTAGAAAAGCATTTTCATCCTCATTGCACCGAAGAATTTGATTTGCTACTTTTGTGATCTGCTTCAAGAGCTTGCAACCTTTTCTTCACAGAAACAACTCTCAAAAACAGTAAAAACCACAGGCAGCATGGCCATGAAGGATCGCAGTGTGGGGACAAGGAAAAAAGGAAGCAGACAAATGAAAAGAACTAGAGGTGATGCAGAGAAGGTAAGGAAAAACACTTGCTGCCATTTGTAAACAATTTAAAGGAGGATCAACCTTTCATTTAGGTCTAGAACAGAAAGCATGCAAATACAATAAAAAATGGGGTCTTTAATTTGCAGAATAAAGAGACTCTCTGGAATAAAACTGCATTAGCAAACTGACCACAGACAGACCATGTGTCAGCTGTCAGTGTCACCTGTGTTTCATTCAAGTCTTATCTAAAAATATGGGGAATGGTGGGGGGCAGGTTTTGAGAAAACTGTTTTCTCTAATCATTCCTCCACAATTCATGGAGAGCTGACAGCCTTCTGCTCAGACCTACTCAAGAAGATTCATTTTTAAGAGGGAACAAGCAGGATCTCACTCCAAAATTGCTCATGTTTCAAAAAGATGCAGTGAGTGAAAAAGGTCAATTATGCTGGAGATATGCAAACATGCCACCAGAATTCTCAGCCCAATGTTGTGCGTGAATGCTGATGTTAACATCCATATTTTTCACATCTTTCTCAATTTGACATGCACCATTTTTTTCACATTGACTGTAGGAGACACAAGTGGATAAAATTAACCAATGGCTGGAAATTAAACCCAGACAAATTAAAACTGGAAATTAAGCACATGGTTTTAGCAGTGAGGATAATTATATACAGCAGAAATGATGGAACATCCATCTCTTCCCTATCCACATTGAGATGAATGCCTTTTTGGAAGTTATACTACCAAAAAAATACCAATTTTTTTACTCATTATAGATAACTTGGTGAAATTCCATTAATAATTACATATGGAAAATTAGAGTAGATTATACAATGGGACTGGCTGGACTTAAACACTGCAGCCTTCCATTTATCCAAAGGTACATGCTTCTCATTTTGCTCACAATTTATCTCTGTCTCACAAATAGTTTTAGTCTTTTGATCCACACATTCTGCAGAGCTGCACAGCCTGTACTCCTGAGTGGACAAATTAACCACATATCCACATAATAGTCTGATCAAAACAAATCAACTGATGCCTTGACAGACCCCAGAAAGCAGGACTCCAAGCCAAGTTAGTGTGGGATAAGATAAAAAGTGAAAGTCCTTTAATGTCAGGCCTAGGGCCTACAGGAATTCACATCGACACATGCACTCAAACTCTGATTTCCATGGTTTTTATAATACTGCCCACTCAATCCCTGTTTTACACATCTTCTTGGTCCAGCCCTGTCCCACCCCCTGCACACCCCATCAAGATTTGAGTCTGGGGGAGATTTGAGACCCTCTGTTCCTCATTTTCGTCTTCCTCAGCACACCTAAGGCCCTTAGAGCTTTTCCAGTGTTCTGAGGCCCCAAGGTTGTTGGCTTATGTTTCTGTTTCGCGCTGCAGGCCTTCTGATATTATCCACCCTTCTACCTTGAAAAGAAGTCTAAATAACTAATGGAATTTTAGACATTGATATGGGATAGCAGTTAGAATACATAAACATGACATTTAATACTAACACATTAAAGTCTGCATTTTCACTACAATTACAATTACTTCTAAAATCTATAAAAATTAGAAAATCAGAAAAAATCAAAAACTCTCTAAGACATTAGACTGACTCATCTTTCACGGTGTTCTCATTCACCTCATATTCATACTATGTGTTGCTAACATACTTCATCTTAGGTCCAAAGAGCTCAAGAATTACTATTTTTTCTGATGGGTGACCACTTTTTCAAAAGGTTAGCAGAAGAACGTTTTTCTGTCAGACATGGCATCCTTAATTTCCTACCATAACTTTAGAAGCCTTTATTCTAACTTAAACTTAGATATAAAAAAATATAAAGGCTAAAAAATGTGTATTTTACCAACTTTTTTTTTGTTTTGAGGAGTTTTGTTTGGTTGATTGGTTTTGATTTTCTTTGTTTCATCTGAAGAAGACCTTTAGATTATTTACTTGGGTAAGGATTTGGCTGGAAGACATCACAAAACAGTTCAGCATGGGAAAGAAAAGGTGTTCTGAGATGTCCAGCTAGTGTACATTCCCTTTTATGTTTTCTTTCTTTTTGATGTTTTTGATATTTAGGGGTTTTTTCACAGGTAAGGAAAGAGTAGGTACACTCATCCCTTTAACAGTGTGATTCTAAAGAACTAAGGTGCAAACAATCCACCTTGAAGAATAAAGCATAAAAAGTGACATGTAAGCTATTGTATGTATGTATGTATGGCTAGGCTTCATGAACAAAGTTTTGGGAAGGGCTCTACCCATGTGGGCGTGTCCTTCAAGCCTGTGCAGTGGACGCACAGCATGCACGAAACTAGCCATACCCTTTAACTCCTAAGGTTCATCTGCCACGGCCAGGCGAGCTTGGATGGTGGCAGTGAAGTCCTCTTAACTAGAACTGACAGCACCCGGTATTCGCAGGAGGTCTCCCATACAAGCACTATCTGGGGCTGACTCTGCTTGGCTTCCGAGATCTGACAGGATTGGATGTCAGGGAGGCATTTAACTGCCTTGCAAGTTATTAACCACAAGGAAAAAAAGACTCCATACTGACAATAAAAATCCTTGGTGACTACCAAGTAATTAATGTGAAAAGCATCCAGGGATTTTATTTCATTGCTGGGGATGGCACTGAACCTCTGGGAAAGATTCTGCCTTCCTAAATTACTGGTTTCTGTTGAAAATGCAAATTACAGTTTTGTAGATGTCCAAGATTTCCAATGCCTTGCCCCTTTTTGTTCCCTGTCCTCCCAAGGCCCCCCAGTTTTCTGCTTATAACAACACATTTCATTTGGGTTTAGATTCAAGCCCTAAAACCTGGGCTTCAAAGTTAGAGCCAGTCTGTAACACCATGGCATCATTCTACACAAACACAGAATGACTAATGCACAAGGCTATTTTTTAACTCTCCTCATGGCTGAAAACTGATGACCTGTTTCATAATATCAAATGCAAGCAGATTCTCCAACCACATTCAAATAACTCTGGTAAATCACCTCTTAGTACTTCAGCATAATTGCACACAGGGCTTCTAACATATAGGGTAAAGCCTTCAGCTACTGAAAAAATGTCTAACTTGCTTCCAACATATATTATATTTAGACAAAAGCACTTGTTGGAAACATACCAAGGAAAAGCACATAATTCTCTCAATATGTGAAGTCTGTAATGCTATGCAGTTTTACTTCATCCACAATAGACATGACATTGACCTGTCAGCGAGCAGAGCAGTATATTTAACTTATTTTAATTTAGAAGTTTCGCACACACAAAAACAGCAACTGAGCAGAAAACAATAATTGGCCAAGTGCCTTCTAGCTGATAACTAGTATTTTTTTTACTGCTTTCCATGAAGCATGGTGGAATTCACCTGGAACTGTCTCTCCTTGGCAGATGGCAAACAGGCAAAAAAACATACAAAACAAGCTTGCTTTTTCAAATGCAAAAGAATTGGGAGGAAAAACCAACCAGTGTGCATACCACTGTGGTTGATGTGGTATTTGTTGACTCCACAGAAAATCGGTTGCTGCAACCACCTTCAGTCTCTAGTGCTTGATTGCATATAAAATCCAAAATAATTTATGCTACAGCCTCACCCAGTAATATTTCAGGCATATGACTGGAGAATAATGGCCATTTTGCCTAGCTGAGGCACAAGTAAGGCCTTACAGGATTTGTCTCAGAATATATAATCTACAATTTCTACAAAGTCAAATAAAAAAATTTCTTTCTTGTGGTTTTACACTGCAGTATTCCATATGGCTTTCAAGGCACTGTAATACCTCAAATTGCTAGCTTACTGAATGTATATAAAGTTAAGATCTAACTCCTCCTCTTTTACATTTCATTGCAAATAAAACTCCAACTGATATGACTGAGAGATTTACTCAAGACAGAAGGAATTAAAAGTAGAGGCAGACATTCAATGTAAAAAATCTCCCCTTCATGTTGAGAATTGTTGTCTTCCTAGAAAATATGCAAAAGATCTGAGGAATCAAACCTAAATTTATTTAGAGGCACTTTTAGGCAAACTGAGGTCTCCATTGTGTCATGCTTAAGCTCCAAATGTCTCTATTTCCTCCAATTATTATTTTAACTCACAAAAAATTCATGTCATCATCTACGATATGTTATGGGTTTAGCTAGGCCTAAATTTAGGCTTTAGTTTTCAGAGTAGACCTTAGATTACCAGATGACTTGAGCTGGGTTAGGCCAGCTGAAAGTTGACTTGTAATGGCAAATGGTATTCCATACCATATTCTGACATCACCTCAAGTATAAATACAGTAGAGTAGGAGGAGTTTCTTCTTTCTGATCACGGCTGGAGTGGAGACAGGATGCTGCTGTTCCTCTCCTAGTTAGGCCGCAGCTTCACTGCTTGCTATTATGGTATCTTAGGAAAGTAAAATATTTATTCTTAGTTTTCTTTTTACTTAGGTGTGTCCCTGGAGGAGGTTGAGTTCTTTGGGGTGATTTTGTAGCCGGAATAGTGATATTTTGTCCTAGTTCAGAAGGTGGGACCAGTTTATCACTGTGTGG
>VWZD01006787.1:88190-167815 GCA_013396695.1 Sakesphorus luctuosus | reverse complement strand
GACCTGAGGTGATATAATCTTGGGGGGTTTGGGACTTGGGGAACCACTTGTCAGACCCAGAGGAGGACTAGATCCTCGACAGGACGAGACCACCACTTTCGACCAAACTGTGACCACCACTCTTCACCAGACTGCAACCATCAGCTGCACGAACAGGTTTTTCACTTCCTTTTACTGTGGACTTGGGGGAACCACGTGGGGTTCAGCACAGGGGCCAACAAACCCTTTTGTGTTTGTGCCCCAGGGTGCAGGGTCATACTTCTGGATTTTGTGGGTTAAACCCAATTTCTCTTTTATTGCCCTTGCATTTATTGTAATATTGTTATTAAATGGTAACTCTGACTTATAATCTCTTTCATGTTGGGTTCGTTTCTCCTGCTGGTTTACCTTTAAACCAGCACAGATTTGTGTTCAGAGAGGTTTAGTTTTCTGTTGGGTGGGAAGGTGAAGGCATTATTTGTTACATCTAACTTGTGTAGGTGTGTGTGTTATATTGTAGTTTTCTTTTAATTTTCTCTTTTTTGTATAAATATGTAAACATAGTTTAAGTTCTAGGGTTTTTTTCCTTCTTTTTCGCAGTAGGGGGAGGGGGGGCTTTGACTCTGTGTTGGGTAGTCGGCATTTTGTCAGCTCAACTGAGCACAGATATCTATCAGAGATCTTTAAATGAAGGCAAGGGAGGAAAGGCAGGCATGATGATTTTGTTACTGAGCCATCTCCTCATCCTACATCCTCATGTCAATAAACTGTAACACTGAGGTAGGTAGAGGCATGGATAAACACTCCGTCAGAAAGCCTGTAGACAATCTGGAGTAAAAGCACAGAAGAAACCCTGCAGCCTCATGGGGAGGAACCTGAAAAAGAGCACAGGACTTTCTCATGGCCCAAAAATCATTTTTCTGTATATATTTTAAATGCATGCACATATAATAGATATGTATTCTTAGCAACACATATGAGCAACAGTTGTTTCTATATAAAAACTAAAAACTCACATCACATATATTTTTTTCACCAGAGGCTGCAGGGGAAATTGTGTTGTCATTAGGAAGTGAGTGCACCACCTCAGCTAGGTGAGCTAAAATCAGCCTTAAAAAACATGGTGCTCGGAGTATAGACCACCCCTACCCTTGTGTAGTTACAGCAGTGAGAGAAACAATCGATATTTTATCAAGGCTTCACTACACAGATAAAAGCAAGGAGACTGAATGGGAGGAGAACTGGCTTCTCACTTTTCTCTGTTCAATGTGCAGTTTAGCCCAGTAATTGCAGCAGGTAATGTTTTTTGAAAAAATACAGTCTCAATTTTTTTCTTAAAAAAAAATTCTATTTCTGGTGGGTTTTTTATTCCAAACCAGTATGCTGCATCCTCACAAATTAGCAAATAAGAACAAATTGAAGATTTCAGGAAAGCAGAAACTGAGTTATGATAAATCATGTACGTATTGCTAAACTGGAAACCCAACCTGGAAACCTAGCCTTCAATTTCATCTGTTTATCTACTTTCACACTGGTTACCCACTTGGAAAGTTTCTTTAATGCAGCACTCTAGGAAATATAGAGCCCCTTAACAAACCAGTGCTTGCATTTCATTCCCTCCACAAAGATTAATAGGATTGCTGCATTTTAAGAGCACTGTATTTTAAAAAGAAGTGCAAGACCATGAGGGTAGGTCTCATACACAGAAACCTTCATTAATTTCAACCTGTACTTGTTTCACTGAATATCATATAAGGACAAGCACTAAAAAACTTGGAGAATCACTGACTTGAGGAATGAATTTTAACATCTAAGCCAATCTCAGTCACACATCCTAATCACCATGCCAAATCAAGTCACGATCAACTTCCAGCATTCACCATCCACCCTGACAAAATAAGAAATTTATAAAATTTGAGGTGAAACATGACTTTGGTTTTCAAAGATGATGAATTTCTGAGCAGAATCCCCTTTTGCACTCCTGCACTTTCTTCACTTGCCTGTCAGGCTTTGGAGGGTGTAATGAGGAACCAAGGCCCAGGATTCTACAGTGAGTGAACGCTCAAGGACAACACCCACCAACAGTGCTGAACCCATCTTAAAAGGAGTTATTTCAGCTGTCACTAAAATGCTGCCATGCCTAGGGCAGATCAGTGTGTGGACTATGAGTATGGCTCCACAACCAAAACATCAGTCTCTGATTTAGGACTGACACTGAAATTCACTATGGATTTGAACAAGAGTGGGTGAGAGAAACAGCGGGACAGGACGAAGGAATGTGGAAGCAAGAATGAAACACAGACTGGGGCTGTAGGAAGCAACCTGAAACAAGACATCTGGGCTGTGGATGGGGAGAGAAGAGAGACAGACAACAGCAATGGATGAAGAGCCTAAATCCTTGCACGGCACCAGATGGAGAATGGCAAAAAGTTGCTGGAGAAATACTAGCGATCCGTCAGGGAATAGCAAGGACGGGAAAAGTACCAGGACTGGGCAAGTGGCTCTGCCATCAGTATCCAGGCAGGTTCACTTGGCTGTCCAGGGCCTGAAAAACCAAAATCCACCATGACTGACAGCATGGCAAATGTAAGATAGAAGGTTGTGATTATTCAGATTTACACATCGCTCAGTAACTTCAGCCTTTCCTGAAGTGTTCTGTGATCTAAATCACCCACAAACAGTCAGATCCTGCTATCTTTACTGCTTGATTCACTGAAGGTATGGGTGTTAGCATTAGGTCTGTGAAGCATCAAAACTCTTCTGTTTTTTCCAGGGGATTAGGGATTGTAACTCAATGACTATTGCTTAGAGCCAGAAAGGTCTGTTGAAGCTTTCAGAAATAACAGCAAAGACTGTGCTGATGAACAAAACACAAGGCATGTATTTGCACACAGGGAGTCTGTGTGCAAAATATTAAAAAATAATTTTACCAGCTAATCATGGAATGATCTTTTTTTATCCACTCTTCTCAACACAAAATGCACACTAGGAGGACATAGCCTTAACATACTACAGAGATTAAGTATATGCAGGTGCAGATGCAGATTTTGTTTCAAAGGAAATTCATGGATGTTCATTTTTAACAAGGACAAGCATCTGTCTCTTTCTTTCTCAGGTATTTAAGAAACCTGCCGTCAACAGCAAAGGTGATTAGGGACATTTTCAGTGAGACAGCAGAGGAATTATGAATTCAGATCCTGTCATTTCCTAACAGGATTAGAGACAGATACACTCCATGCATTCCTCCAAAAGCTAATCATGATGTGTCTTTCACCTTCATGAAAGGTAAAAGCTTTTCCATCAAACAGGTCCATACAGATATGCAAGGTCCTATATAGCACTTTGAAGAGCACACTAATGTTACAACGATTTGCAGACATCATTTAATAGCACTGTGTGAATTAAACAGCTCGAAGTTTGAAATACAGCCATTGTAACAGCACAGCAAACAACACCAGAGTACAGATCTTAGACTTGATCCAAACATGCCACTGTTTAGCCAAGTATCCTCTTCCCAGCAATCCACACTAACTATTCATATACACTCACTAAGACCATTGCAAGGGAGATGCAATTCAACATATCCTTTTATAGAAGTTCTCTCTGGATTTACGTTACACATTCTGAAAGGTACTGGAAGGGGCCAAAAACCAAGCATGGGATAGCAAATCTACATCTAATACACTCATGTGAAAATACAATGTTTGGAAAGCAAGGATTTGACACAATAATAATTTGAATAATATTTGGCACAATAAAGAATCCGGCTAAGCATAAGACAGTCCAAATTCCCACTCACAAAGAGCGTGGTCCAATGTGTTACCACAATTCAACTGGCTGAGATTACTGAGTAAGCAAAAATATGGTAATCAACTCTCTGAAGAAGATAGCTTTAGCAGCTATGATGTAATAAAAGGGTCTAAGAATCAGCAATACTCTAAATTTGAAAAATAAGTTAAGACTACTTTTAACTTAAGCTAACATGCTGATAGTTAAGTTGCTAAATGTGGGACTTTGAAGACTTCATTTAGCCCCTCTTTTGCTACAGGTTTATGAGATGCTTAAACTCCCTTGTGCTCCAGTTCTCATCTGACTAACACACAGGAATGTTCAGTGAAAACTGTCATGCATTTGTGTGATCCAGTGGCCAGCACAATAAACATTACCTATATTAAATAAGGTATTATAAGACCAATTTGTCTAATGCAAACACAGGCATAACTCAAACACTGGCAATCCTCTGCCAATGAGTCACTCTTGGATCTACTTACATGTGCTTCTGCTAGCTCAAGATGAGTATGAGACAGACTGTCACTCTTAGTGCATAGCTATAAACATCTACAAACAGTTTTTCCAGACATTTCTCTCAAGTTTGCTTACTCCCACAAATTTAACAGATTTGAGAAGCTCCAGGTAAGGTTCGACAACCTGCTTTATGACATTACAGAGGAAACTTTTAAACTCCTTTATTTCAGCTCCCCAGAACTTTTTTCAGTTCCTTCTCCAATTTCTTCTCACGTTCCAGGCAGTCCCTGTCACTCTTCACCCAATGGCATTTTAATGGGTGTCTTTATCCTCTTCCTCCACACCTGTGAGCCCTATGCCTTAAGTTCTCCCTACTGCCTACCCTTGCAACACTATCAGCTTTTTCAGTACTCAAGTTCTCAGTGAAATGATGTCATGCATCTTGAAAAGTGCTAGAAGGGACCAAAAAATGAGGGACAAGGCCCTAAACAGCAAAATCTCTGCTTTCTATAATCTTGTGTAAACAACAACTATGTCCTTTTGAGGAAAAAAACCCCACATTGGTATGTTTGCCAGGGCAGAACACTACGAGAAACAAACAGCACATACAGAATGTAGCGGAAACAAACATCTTTTCATATGTTTAGAGCATTCCCCTTCCTAAGTTCAGGGGCAATAAGCATAGGACCGGATGGGAGACACTGTTCCTACCTAATCACTTCACAGGATGTTGAGTGAGTTTGAAAGAGAGAGTAGAATCCAGGAAATCAAGTAGAGGAATTAAAAAATCAAAAACCCCTGAGGCATCACATCCACAAATTATGTGTACATCTCAACCATCCTGGACTGAGACCTGATGCAGCTCAGCACCAGGCCCCATTTCACCGTTGTGCCTGGTCAGCTGCAGTACAAGATCCTGTGAGTTCTGGAAATCTTGGGGGTGCTTGTGACCAAGAAGCAGCGGCGGCAAGAGCAGGAGGAGGGAAAACTGCTTCACAAGTGACACAAGCAAACTTACAATACTCAGAAGAAAATAATCAAGCAACAGAGAAAACTGGCTATTTAGTGACTAGGTTAACCTCTATTCCTCCTACAATCAAAGAACTACACCAGAGCACTGAGTGGAAAGGGGACAGTCAATTCCCATCACTTTTGGTTTCCTGGTGCAGCACAAAGTGAATTTATGCAGAGCCAATACTTGGCTTTGTATTGCAGTTACCAAGGGACAGAGATTGAGAAAAAAATAAACCTGAAATACCGGCTTCTGCCCTCACTAGAAACTTTGTTCATCATAATTCATTTTAAAAGCCATGGAACTACACTGATCTCAGATCTGAAGCCTGAGCTTAAGCCTGGGATGTGCTGCTCATCTCTGGAATGTAATATGTGCATTCAAAATAATTGGAAAGAAAATCAGATGAGCAATTTAAAGCATCAACTAAACCTTGTACCTAGAATTTTGCTGTGATAATGGGGTTTTGAGAAGAGAGAATTTTTTCTCTCAACTTCATAAACTGTTTAAATGCTTTAGATGTAGAACAACACACATGGAAAACTGTATGTCCATGCGGTTGCTGTTCCCCAAAAAGGTGACTACAGTATGGCACTATTAGACTTGCAAAAATGTCTCATTACCGCATTCAGTTTGAGCGTTACAGTGAGATTTCACAGCAGTGCTGAACAGTTGTGAAAAAGTGAAGGAAAAGAGCAGGGAAAGACATAGAGGGGCGTGGGGGAAGCATTCCCTGACAGTCAGCTCTACAAAGGCTTTGAACTGCAGAAAAGAGGAAACATCAGCAAATGCCAAACCAATGTGATACCTGCCAAACCACACCTTATCCTTCTCAATCAGCAAAAAAAATATCTGCTGCCTGATTCTTCTTACCTCACCAAAAGAAGGCTAGGGTTTTTTGCCCATATTAGGACAGTCTTCGTGCTGTGAAATTTTGGCTTTAATAAGGGGCTTTAACAATATGTGCTGCACATCAGCACAAAAAGAAAGCAACTACTAAAAGTAAAGCATAGAAGCAGAATAAAAGGGCTGAGTCCTAAGTTAAAAAGGACAACATCAGCTTAGTTTGGCCTCCAAAATTTGATCATACATTTTATGCAATGGAGAATTAAAATTGGAATGGATAAATACATGAAGGCTAACATTACATAGATATGTAATTACAAACTTGTCCCTGAAACTACTTCCAAATGTAAGCTGCCTTACTGAAGTCAAGGGGACTTTTTTACTACACTTAAGAGCTTACACATCACAAAATATAAATCAAATGTCAGTATATGAAAATAATGCAAAGAAAGTTGGAGTTTTTTAATGTTTTCTTTTTTAAAATGAAATACAGAAGGAGAGACAATTTACAGTGACTTGAGTCTCCATGTTCCAATTATTTCCACAACAGAGGAAAGTGTTTTTCTTGGTTGGATTTCTAAACATTTGGTTATCTAGTTTACTGTAGCTGCTTTATGTATGAACAGAAGAACAAAGATGGCACAAAATAATCACCTGAGAATTTCCCTGATTTTTTTTACTCTTCTTGTTTTACTCTGAATTGTGAACAGGGTGAAGGTTAGGCAAGAAAAGGCAGGATGAAGTTCTACCACCCCTATCTGGCACAAGTTGAACACCTATGCAAACAATGAGGATGTGGAGGAGCTATCTGGATTTAAGATTTGCTCTAACAATGAATTTTATAGATTTGTTGAAGCAGAAGCAAAAACCCTTGACAGAATGAAGTGCTATGAAAAATGTTCAGGGCTGTTTTATTTTAATTCAGCTTGAAAATACAAAGCAAATCCTTCATGTAAATTTTTTTCTTTTATTTTTTCCTTTAAAAGGTAGGTCAATTTGAATCAAAAGATTCAAAAAATATCAGAGTGTTTTAGTTTAAAAAATATTGCAAAGGTGCAGTTGCATAATTTCTTATTTAGAATGTGTAAACAAAAATTAATTAGAAAAGTATTTCCTATTGTTTTCATTTAGACAAAATTAATTTCAGAAACCTGACATGAACGCACAACCAGTTCTGTTCCAAACTACTCTGAAACAGTTCTGCCCAAAACTTCCCTAAATTTTCTTGGTTTTACTCAATTTACCAATTGAATTCACGGAGCTTCAAGTTCCTGGCTTGAATCAAGGTTTGAACAGGTTGGAAAATTGAACTCAGAGTTTTCATGAAACTCTCCAGAGCCACTTGTTCTCTGACAAAACCTTAGTCGTGTGCTTCTCACAGTCATGACTTAAGGCTCAGGTGGATGCCCCAAACTCTACACAGATTACTCCAGCTTTGTGCTCCTGACCCAATGCTTTGCTTATGCCGAAAAAAGAAAAGCATCTTTCACTGAGGCAAGAAGCCTGCAAAATATCAGATATTTCCTTATATACTCGTCCTGTCTCTGCCTAATGTTTCTTCCACCAAAGATACTCAAAAATGTTTCAGTTCTTCCAGTAAATTTCTTCTGATCCATTGTGAGGAAAGTTCCTAAACCTAGCAATATGTATTTCACCCAGGTGGTGAAATGTTTATGCAGATGGAGCGTTGTTACTACAGCGGTTCAAATAAATATGTCAGGCCAGCCACACATAAACATATTTTCATCAAAAAGGACCATTCCAACTGTTGGATATAAACACCGAAGCTCACCATCAGACAGAACATTGTAAAATAAGTGCCTATTTCTTTCACCATGGTAGACTTGCCACTGTTGAGGAAAAGCCACTTTCAGAAACTGACTGGGATTCTTAGGTTTTAGAACAGAGACAATTAGCCTCACTACAAGCTAACATCTTAGAGTATCTGGTCTTCAGTTACATTATGTCCCTCTTATTTTACCTCAGTAATGTAAAAAGGCTTTCAGAAGCTAAGGATTCAAGCCATTGCCCACTGGTGAACAGAAATGAAGAGCATGGCCAACAGAGAAGGCCAGAAAGAAGGAAAGAGATGGCCTCAAGTGAAAATTAATGGCCCAAATTTTTGGAGCAGAATTAACCAGGTAACATAGTGTCACTAACATTACTGCTGCCTGTGGAGAAGTGTCCTCCTTAAACCCCTCTCTTCTCCTCACAAAACTAGCTGATTACCAGTCTTGAAAATCCAGCCAGATGGAACAGAAAAAATAACCTACAATATGAAGAAAATGCTGTGAAAAAGTGAGCTTCCAACAACCAAACTGTGAAGTTTAAACCGAAGTTATAATTTGGTGGAAGAAAACATCTTACCTGTTGGCAAAGATGGCTTCTGCTTTCCCTAGGAACTTGCACAGTAAACACTTTATTGTCCAGCAAAGCTAGCCAAGTCAATTCTTATGCATTTATTAAACAGACTTTATATTTCCAGGCCAACCAGAATGATTTCTTGACTATGATGAGAGCTTCTGCTTTTAATTTCTAGTGTATCAAATTCTAACAGGATTATATTCAGTAATTTAGCAATTACAAAATTTTCTACAAATACTACAAGTACACTGAAAACATAGAAAATATTAAACAATACAGATCAAATGATCATAGAAAGGGGTCATTAGAGGACATTTGCAAGAAGTTAACCATTACACTGTACCAAATTCAAAATAATGCAAAAGCAGCCTCATCCTTTCCCCTGGAGAGTCTCCACAGAGTTAACTTATAAGGATTTTAGTACTCCTTTTCTTTTCCACTGCAATCTCCTGAGACAACAGAAGCACTTGGAATGATTACATTATGCCTCATTCTGGGAAGGGCAGTATTTCATCATGTATTTCTCTGAGCAATGCTTTGAAGAAGCCTTTGTGGGTAATGCTAAAGGTGTCTTCCCTCTTTTGGCCTGAGGTCACAGAGATGTTTGTTAAAAGAGAATAAATCAGTTACCAAATTTTGGCCACACCTTTGATTTCTCTTTAGAGTCCTTGCCAAAAAAGAGCTTTGCTTTTCTTCCCCAAGCATGCTACTGTGAGTCTTGACAAAAGAAAACCCATGTCTCGTTGTCAAGGTGAGACTGATCTTGTTCAAAGCTGCAACAGGACCCAAATCTCCCAAGATACAGGAAAACAACAGTAGCTCATTACATTACAATAGAAAAGGATTGTTTTCACTCAGATATAATTTCACTGATTTCACTTCATATAACATAGTTGTGGGTGTTACAACGCACAGGAGCTAGAGCATTTCTCCCAGTACTAACCCAATGCATCAGAGATACGTCAGATTTAAAGCTAGCACACTGCTAATTCCCTCACTTGCCCAAAAGAGAATGGAGGAGAACAACACTCAGCAAGGATATCTAATGGTCTCTAGTATTTCAAGCAAAAACAGCCAGACCCTGACATCTAAGTAAATCAGCCCCAATGCAGACCAGAGAAAGAGTCCAAAGGCCACCTCAGAGGCTTCAGCTTGGATCATTGTACTCCCTGCAGCAGTTATCAAAAGTCAAGGTTTTCACCACTTATATCATCACTACAGTGTCCAAATCTCACCCACTTTGACCTTTCCCTCCCTTGCTTTCCTCTTGCACTGGTTGCAGAGACATTAGTTCTCCACCACAGCTACTCCCCATTCCCATGCATCAGTAAGGGAGGGCTGGCTATTGTGGCTGTATTTCCCTTCAGAACAACACTCACACACAGACACACAGACACACACAAAATCTATTTGACACACTCTGAGTTAAATTATTATTTATTGCCCAACTTCTGAAATCGCCTTTCAGATTTCGGGAAGGGGCTCCTTGGAAGGGCTGAGTTTAGAAAATCCACGAGCTCCCTTTCCCTACAAGAGCACAGGATTTCATGGTGGAAACTCTAAAAGCCAGGCACCCAGAAAACCCAGTTGTTTTGCAAAAACTCTCCCAACCTTCAAATCAAACCCTGATATAAATCACTGCATTTTAGAAACACAGTAGTGTCCTGTTTCCCACCCTTCAACATCCAAAGCAGGCAAACAAATACAGGAAACACTACAGGAAACAAATAAAGCAGATTATTTTGTTAGCAATAGTACATAGACTAATTGATTTTCTTCTCTGGCTTCCCTCCCACATTCAGGGATGAATGTGCTATGAGGACTTTATTTACTCAGTGAATTAAGCAATCTGAGTTATGCAAAAGCTTTCACACAAACCACAAAACTTCTGCAAACTTCCAAGAGAACTCCACTTAGCAACCAGTGCTTCCATCATATTCTTCTGCCACTGAAAAAAAAAGCAATTTAAATGCTGCAATTCAGGTAAGAGAAATGCATAAATGCAAATAATTTTCCTTTAGATGATAGAGCACAATGTGGCAAAAAAAGAAGTAAAAGACCCCAGTCTGCATCCAATGCTTATTCTCCAATTCAACCAGCTTCCCAATTGTTACACCATTCTGTTCCCCTTACCCACTGCCACCCTTCAGCACTTCCTATACAACACCAAAAGTCTAAATATCATAATTAATTGACAACTCACTTGGAAAGGCTTGACAAGTTCTGCCTGCAGTACGATCTGCTGATCATGTCTGCAGCGTATGAATCAGTGCAAATTCCTGGCAGCTCCAGGGAGCAAATGGACGAGGATCAGGGCGTGGAATGAGATAATAAAAATGCCATTATCCTTTCAGGCATGTGAGACTCATCGGATGCTCTTTCCACCCCACAGGTTAACCATTTGGTTGGTCCTGTAGCTCCTGTGATGACACTCTGTATTTGCCTATTGTCAAGCTCATTATCCATCTTGTATCCTCCTCCCCTCCCTTCACCCCCCTTTGTTCTGTGGTCATATGATTATTATTTCTTTTACTGTATTCTCTCTAATAGATCCTCTTTTCTAAGCCTGGGCCCCCAGATACAGAAATTCCTGCAGATTTCTCAGCTGCTCCAGTTGACTGACAAACGCTTGTTCCCTGTTCAGCTTTCACAAAAAGTGCTTCTGTTAGCCAGCTTGTCTAAGCACCAAGCAGCCTCAGCACTGCACAGAGGTACCTTTGCAAGTATTTGCTTCAAGGAAAAGTTACATTACAAACTGACAAGAGATGAGAGGACCCAGATATAAAATAACGGTCCAAGGAACAGTCCTCCCTTTTGATGGTAAATCACTGTCTAAGCATTTTGCATCCAATCTAACTTGTGAAAGGTCAAGCTGGATCAGATAGTTCAAAAGACTGAAGGGGATTGCCAAACCAGGACAAATCCAAGGAGGCAGGAAGTACCTGCAAGATCAGCTGCAGTCAAAGTAAGATCATCTTGTGTTTAACAAAAGGATTAAAACAGAGCTAGAGTCAAATCCCACCTAACAGACTGTCCTCAAAGTTCTTCCATCTAATCCTGTGAATGACGCAGGAAATAAAAACGGTAACAGTGATTTAAAAGGAGGCACCATCAGTTACCATGATTTCACTGCTTGGGTTCCGTATCTCTTTAAGTCCACAAATGTGAGCAAACTGAAACCACTTACTGTGCAGTCCTGCAGCCATTCCACCCCAGGCTCTGATCTTATTTAACCTCATAAATTGTAAGAGTGGGTGTGGATGGATTAGTGCTCCGAAGGGAAATCTCTAAGCAAGCTCGCTCGTCTGTGGGGAGGAACGTGTAGCTTCAGTAGGTGGCACTCTTACCTTGGAGTGAGCACCCAGGCAATCCTCTGCACAAAGTCATGGAGGCTGTATCAGCCTTGACTTTTTTTTTCCTCAGAGCTTTCAAGAAATAAACGGCTGCACTTTTCTCAGGACACTGATATTAATTTACATTCTGCTTAAATCCTATAGTCAATAATTACATTTTTTCCTCCTTAAATCTCTCTCTACAGTTTCAGGGAGATGGAGATAGATTTTTGTGAAAAGGTAACAATTCTGTGCTTTATAGATAGTTGAATGATACCCATGAAAGCAAGTACAAGCTCGGATTTGGTGTTTTTTTGCTCAAAGCAACAGGTCTGCAGTACCTCAAGAAGCTGCTATTTCTTCATGTATATCTTCTGCGAACTCAGCTCTTTGTTCTAAAGTACATTAAAACTCCCATCTTTTGGTGTATAAAATACACTGGAATTCTGGTCTGGAGGAAAGACAGACCAATAGTGCTGCTTGCAAAGGAAGGCAAACATGAATTCCACTTCTGTAATTGCAGAGAGATCTGCAAATGAGATGACGGTGCAGTAGCCAGGTCATCTCTGTATTTTTTACTCTGACCTCAAAGGAAAGTGAACATGTAAGGCAGTGTGATTGCATAGTCTTAAAAAATGCTGATGAGAAGGGAGTCACATTTACTCTTCCTGGAAAAAAATATTTCTACTACTGGAGAATTACAGAATCAGAATTTTCCCTCTAGAAGAGCATTAGTTAAACAGGGATCATGTTGCTGCTCTTCCAAAACATACATTTTGATCAGATGCCAGATGTAAGAATTGATGTTTAAGAAACTTTGAGGTGGGCTCCAAGGCAGCCCTACAGATTTCACATACAGGTCCCTGTGTCACACAAACTTTTCTTTCCAGTTGATTGAGTTCTACACTCTTTTCAATATATCCTGGAATAGTTAGGGTACCACAGTGCTCACCAACAAAGCTGTTTCCACTCAGAATAAAAATAAAAGCAAATTGACTATCTTCTAAAACATTACATTCTACATGTCCAAAGAATAGTTCCAGATTTTTAGAAAATCTACCCCCATTGTCATGCTTGCCTCTAGATGGCAAATCTGACCTATTTGTTGGGTCGTTGGGAACAGGGGAAGTCTCTTGCACTTGTAGTAAACTCCAGAATCATTTAAAAATATCCCCCTTAGGACAATGACAAGAATCCAGATTTCTCCCTCTTCACTTTTCAAAATAATGTTTTGAATTATAAAAGTCTGGACAAGAACTTCACTCCAGATGAAACAATTCACATGGTCAGCCTGTTTTTATTTCAAGACTTCTAACAACAAATTGCATCTTCTTGCCCTCTACAGCACTGCTGAGAATAGATTCCATTTGCCTAGTAATTGACCAAGAAGCAACACTGGCCATGCAAATCTATCCTCAAGACTTTGCCATTTTTGCCTGCAAATGAAACTGAAGATAATTAAATGAGAAAACTCCACTTCCAAACAATATCAGCCTCCTCTGTCCAGCTGACTGTAGTGTTATATGGGACAGGCATTCTTGTCAACACCTGTTCCAAATGCTTTGTAAGTTGGTGTCCTAAAAACTAATTTTCAATTTGTCAACACTAGTCTTGATTATCAATTTTTTTTCCATACAGACAACCATGATTTACCACTTGCAAAGCTGCAAGATCAGAGAGGCAACTCTGGACACGTGGACATTAATCCACTGCATACAGGCAACAAGCATGCTGCCAACTGGACCTGGGCTAACCCACATGAGCAGCATAGTGGGTGCTCTGGTGAGTGACCAGAAGGCATCACAGTCAGCTGTCCTCTGAGCTATGCCCATCATTTAAGTCAAAAAAAAACATTCAGCTGAGACACATCACTGTTTTAACAAGAGCTACATGGACATTTGATGATTCAGTTTGCAACACGAAGGAGGGCTCAGCCAAGGCCAACCCATGCAATGCCAAGCATTCACATTCAGTTGGGTGCAGTTCCAGCAGCTCCCTAAGTTTACAGCAATACAAAACCGGTTGCCGTGAAAGAAGCTGACACAGACAAGATTTTACCATGCTTACAACTCCTTTAAAAAGAAGTGGGAGGAGGACAATCTGAGTGAGTTATAAATCCTTGCACTTAATCCCTTTATTATTTGGAAGCCAAATGTTTGCTGTTTACTTCAGTAACTTAACTGAGTCAGATACTTCCAGTATACTGTGGTTCTGAGGAAAAGATCTTACATATGGAGCAGGAAGCACCTTCTAGATAATTTCAAAATTCACATGGGCATGTAAAGCATGGAAAATCAATGGGGCTGCAGTTTAAACCTGCTTTCCTTGTATATTTTGATGCTTCAGAGATCTAGGACAGCAAAACCCCTAAGGAAGACACTAGAAAGAGAAAAAAGCTAGAGTAAACAAACAGTAACTAAACTAGAGCATTTGAGAAGTGTCATTCATGCTAATGAAGTCAAGTCAAATGGCTCTAGTGTGGAGTCATCTATTGCAGCCATGAAAGGAACTACAGGAGCCTTTCCTACCTTCTTAACATTAAAAACAGCAAAATGAGGAGGAGGAAAGAGACGTGAGAGCTTTCTAAAAGTAGTGGGAGGTTACAATGCCTGCTCATATAAACAGTAGGAATGTCCAGAGGTCATCCAGAGAGCCACTTAACATTTCATTTGTTATTTTTACTTTGACCATTCCTGCAGGCAAGGCAGAGTTTTTAGTGAGCTGATCAAAACAGCCCATGAATCCTTTCTCTTTCGAGACAATAGTCAATTTAGAACCTGGCCAAGGCACATGCACCATCCAGACCATGCCTTTCCATGGAAATCCTAATCTTTTCTGTACCTGTTTGTCAACAGAGAATTTGCTATGCTGCTCAGTGTACTCCTGTTATTGAAATACCTGCATGTTTCTTTAGTTCTTTGTTTAGTCCATATCTGCTCTTTGTTGAGGCAGTCTTAAAACTTACAGAAATATATGTTTCTGTATATGATTGGTTTCAGAGACCATACTGCACCACCTCTCCTCTGTGCCATTAATCTGAAATAAGTAGGCAGACTTTTAGAGAACTTTTCAAAGCTACTGGCATTTTGCAAGAGAAACAGAACTCTGTTTTTTCATGAAAATCCATTCTAATGACATTAACATCTGCTCCTTGTTTGAAGAATATTTTTAACTGTTCTGTCCCTGAAAAAAATGAAAGATAACACAGTCTCTTTCATGTTCTCACAGAGTAGACAAACTTGGGGTTTTTAAGGTCTGTTCTGAAATGCCCCAGTACAGGTCACCGCAGGGAACTCAGTTGATGGATCTCACAGGGCAAAAAGCATTTGCATTCACCATCGCATGAGATTTCACTCTAGGACACTGGCATGTGAGCAGGGAATTCATTTCACAGATGAACAACACTGTGTATTAAATCATATGGAGTAGGTAAAGTCTGGCAACTCGTGCATAAGGGTCTTGAAGAAAATCCCCTGAGTACTGTTTTTTCAAGTCTAGTTGTAAATATCTCAAGTAATGGAGACTTTGCCATTTCACAGTGGTAAATCTTTCCACATACTTACAAGGTTCAATACTAAGAATACATCCTATGGTTATGATATCTATTCCTCCCTTTAACTGTAACCTATAGTTACAACTACCTGGATGCCTATAAACAGCAGCAGTTTCAAAAATTTTAACATGTTCAATGGAACCTGTGAATAATATATATCCAGCTGTGTATGTGGGTATATGTACTAAAATACATACTCGAATTGAGATATGTAGGCTTGGGTATATGCATGTGCAAATCATGGAGTCACAGGCAAACAGAATTTGCATGCTCACATTGACACATTATCATGTAGGAAATGCCTTAGCAGAAAATAGAACCATTCGCCTAGGCAACTTCTGTAGTATTGGGAACACAAGCCTGTACATCAAAATGCAAAAGCCTGAAGTCTGAAATTGTAAACACTTGAAATAAATGTAGGTCGAGATAAAGCTCATATAGAGCCTGTGAAGCACTCATTCCTATCTGATACCTGCTTTGCTGGGACAGGATGGCCTTGGATAGTATAGGCAGGAGTCAGCCCTCTACAGGGAAGAGAATTTAATTTTCTCTGACTGTCCTCTGTTCCTGAGGTAATATTATCCTGCTTTTCACATGGAAGGATTACTGACTGCAAATATGGCTGTAACAGTAAACAAAACAAACTCTAAGACAAGTGTTAAAATCATATTCCAAGGAGAACTTACGCTGTAAATCGAAACTTGATTAGAAAAGCATATTTGCTGGTGTTAGCATTCTCTATGGGTTACTTATGGGGAAATGCACAATCCAGAAATAAAGAAGCATAATATTTCATGTGTGTGATAGACCATTTCCACCAAAGCACAGTTTTTGGTTTATGTCACGTTTTCACTGCTTTCAAATTAAAACTAAGATCCAAACAATATAAGCACCATTTGAACTGAAATGTAGGAAGCACTCACAAAGACTGTCTTTGCCATGTCTCCCTATGCCCTGGCACTGTCACTAGTGAGGGACAGATTCTGGTTCCCTCCTGCTCTGAGCAGGAGCAGCAGAAGGAAAGGATACCATTTGCCCTCACACTTCTGCACCCATTCTTTTGTGATTCATTCTTTTCAGGGATACATACCAATTCTCACAGCAATAAAAAGCAAACTATTATTTTGGCTGACAACTTTTAAAATTTGCTGTCTCTCATTTATGTCTGAACTGTAGCTTGTTATAACTGCCATTAGTAAATTTCAGCTTGATCAGTGTGAAGGATAATATTCAATACACACATTTATATAATACTTCTCCCGGACTTGTAGGCATTCTGCTCACAGCCATGTAGGATAATATTCACAGAGCCCACAAAACAGAAAGCTGTGTAAGCTGCCAATAATGTAGATGTAACTTCTCTTTGCCTGACCTGTTTCTGACAATGGTTAATTTCAATAATGGGGTTTATATAAAATTATTAATGTTATTTTTAATATATTAGCAGGCATGCTCCAAACATTACTATTCATTTCAGACTTAGCCACAAAAGCTAGAAAGAGCCACACAGTGGTAGATCTGATACAAACATAGATGATAGATACACCTCTAGCCAAAACAGGTTGTGCCTTGATTTTACTGCTCTGCTGGCATAGGTGGAAGCCTAAGCCAAAGCTCCTTAACAGACAGCCCGGTAAAAAACAGTAGACTCATGAAGTGTGAAGTGTGGGATCTATTCACCCTTGTGTGCCACCAGGCAACAGCAAGAGCATCCACTGTCTCACTTCAGTCTGAAGCTGTGATCCAAGTCCAGGCTTCACGTTTGATCCTTCCTTGAGCTCATATAAATTTGTGCACAGGCACCCACTCAGACAACCCTCGAAGGAAAAGACCATTTCCTGCTGGGCCAATTTATGAAGATCTTCCTATACCAAAAGCTCCTGTGAATTTTACCAGTGAACAACATCAAAAACCCCAGTCAGGATCTCACTTCACAAACAACCCAATAAATTCAGCTAGCAAAAGCCATCTGAATTCGACCAAAGGCAGTGACTGTTCAACAGCTTATGCCAATTGAACAGCTCGGAGGTACTCAAACCTTGGCTGGAAATACTCAATTTGCATCATTTTTAACTATGAACTTAGCTTTTGGATTCTCAGACCAGGCCTCTGCCTTGTGCAATTTAGGATTAGTTATACCCCTGTTGGACTGGACTAATAATTCTTAATATCTGGTGATGGCCCTTAGGTGTTTCGGAAGCAGCTTTTGTTTCACTAGATGCACAGGGATTACCAACTAACCGGATGCTCCCAGGAACTTTCAGAGAGCAAACAGTGCCAATTTTTTCAATAACTTGCAAAGTGAAACTAAAATGTTGTTAAAATCATGGCTATATTTATTTAATTAAAATGCACCACACATACTGCATTGGTCTGTTAATCATTAACTAAGCTAATTCAAGACAGGAGATGAGTCTTTTCTTTCCTTCAAAAGCCTTCAGCCAGTGGAAAACTTAAAAAAAAAACATTCCAAAAAAAGACCAATACAAGATGATTTTTGTTAGATGGTCAACACATCAGTATGCTTTTTCCATTTCTTCAGTATTTCTGATTTCTATAGGAATGCATGTTAAAAGAGAAGGATATTTTTTTCTTGCTTGGCAAAATACCTTTCCCAAATTTTCTAAATATTGCCTGGTATTTGCGTCAATATGACAGTCATTGGGTTTGACAGGAATCAGATTGCTAAACCCACACAAAAATGCTTTGGAAATGAGGGGCTAGTTATACATTCAATTTCATTCAAATCCAATTTAGCAAACTGGCAAGGAGTACATCTGAACTGCTTCCATTACCCCTTCACTTCTATGGTTCACAACAGAGGTTTCTCTAACATGCTAATCCATCCTAACTTTTAGACTCACAACTCCTACTGTCTGAAAAATCTCTTTAGCACTCCTGTCCCAATACAGTTTCAATTTCCAAGATGATGTAGCAACACATCAAACTTTCCCTCTTGCAGCAAGCCTTGCCAGCTTCTTCCAGGGAGGAACCAAATAGGAAATTAAACCATGTTAGAAATGTAGTATTTTGTGGACTATTCAAGAAACAGGATACATCTAACATGTATTTTTTCCAACAGTTCTCGTCTCTTGAAGGAGACCAAAACAAAACCACACAGAAGCAAAGGTTTCTTTCTTTATGTTCTTCATGTCTTAGATATATCTAAACACAAAATCTTCCAGTCTCATCTGTAAAGTTGTTATCTAATAAGATTTCCCTCTTGAAAGCAACAAAGGATCAAGGCAGAACATTTTCTCAAGGCCTGTCATATCAGATCAGGAAGACACTCCATCAAGGCTGGATTCTTGCCTCCAGCCATGGTTCATGCCTAATGTTTTAGAGGAAAGCAATGGGAAAAGACAAACCCTACTGCACCTGGCCCAATCTGGCAAAGCTCTACCTGCACGGCAGAATTCATCTCTGCCCCTGCAGACAGACAGCTGAGGCTCTGCCACATACAGGTGTTGCTTTCTGCACTGAATGGTCATTAAAGAAAAAAAAATGTAATTTATTGCATGATAGTAAATGAAATCACCATAACACGAGGTGTGGCCTTAGGCTGCACCAGGGAGGTTTCGATTGGACATTAGAAAGAGTTCCTTCACAAAAAGGGTAATTAGACACTGAAACAGACTATCCAGGGAGGTGGTGGAGTCACCATTCCTGAAGGTGTTTAAGGAAAGATGTGGTACTTAGTGCCACAGTCTAGCTGACATGTTAGTGTTTAGTCATAGATTGGACTTGATCTCAGAGGTCTTTTCCACCCTAATTGATTCTGTGATTCTCTGATAAATGTTCAGCATTTCTATTACAGAAAATGCATCAAGACATAATGATCTGAGGACTTAAATTACTGCAGTGTAATAAAAGATCCAACTATATTTTTTCTTTGTTGTTTCTCTGCATACCCACATCCTAATATTTATGTTGATATTGAAGTACCTGAAATCTACTGAAATTTAGTAACAACACCATGGGAACAACTCTTTAAGGCACTCCATATCTACTTCTAGCTTCTCCTGGAAAATGGGTCTTTGGTCACACAGTATCAGTACAGGCTAAGGTCTGAGCAAACTCTTAAGACCACGATATCTTCCCGTCTATATTGTACACCCTCAAACCCATGTTAAGGTGCCTGACCTCTGTGCAAAAGGATAATCCCATCCGCTGAAGGCTCCAGACCTCATCCAGGCTACCCTGATGCCCTGAGTGGACACAGGTGCCAGCACTATTACAAATGAGCACCCCAGATCAGTGCTCCAGAGCATGGCCCAGCATGACCATCAGCAGGCACCATGGATGGGAAGCCTTGGACCATAGGTCTGACTGCTTCAGCATCACAACTGCTAACCAGACAGGCAACAGCATGTGAAGAGATCCTCTAAGCTGTGATATCTGCTGAGCACACCCACGCCCCCAGAACCTACACAGTACCTTGGGTCATCCCTGACAGCATGAAACCGTGAGCTGCTCAGGAGGCAGACCCACGGGAAGGAAGAAGAGGGGCAGCTGAAAATCCTTAGACTGTAGACAGCTTGTTTTGTTATTTTTTTAGATCTGTTTTGCTTTTAATTTTTAAACATCTTATACATTAAGGTATCCATGGAGAAATACATTTGGAAATAAACAAGACTACAAATCCCTCATGCTTCCCTGTCACAGCACGGTCTTGTTCCTCCTTCAAAATCTACCCATCATCACAACATCCTAAAGATTTCTTCACATTGATTGGAGAGATGGGTCATATGCTAAGTGTAATCTTAGAGACACCTGAGCAGGGATCAGTGGTATGCATTCCACACCTCATCTTTTCTGTGAATCTAACACAGGAGCTTGCATGAGGGCTTTAACCATCTGCTTAGGTCATAATCATGGCTAGGCTTCACAAACGAAGATTTGAGAAGGGCACTACCCACACTTGCTGCAAGTGTGCTGGTGGCTAAAAAGGTTGATGTGGGATAGGCAAGTTCGGTTGCAAAAGGCACAGCAGAAATTCTCCTTAGGTGATACTGGCGAGGAAGGTTCTTTTTGTGTTGTCTTTTCTCCTCAAGACTGACTCTGCATGTGTTCTCAGAGGAAGCAGCAGTGTTGTGAATGGTGTGTCTCCATGAATCCCAATTGAAAGCCAGAGTGGGCCACTGATGGCAGTCAATATGGCCAAGGCTGAGGTCCTCTTCAGGGCTCCTTTCTCGCGGCAGCCGGTGGCGAGTTCTCCACAGAGCACAATCTTTGGGAGGCAGTGGGTGATCCTCCATCCTGGAGACGTGCCCTGCCCAGCGCAGCTGCATTCTTAGGAGCATGGCCTCACTACTGGTGACCCCTGTCTGCTCAAGAACAGACACATTAGTCATGTTAACAGTCCAGTGGGTGTTTAGGATTGTACGGAGGCAGTGCTGATGGAAGCTTTTGAGGAGCTACAGGTGGTGGTAGTAGATGACCCATGATTCAGACCCATATAAAAGAGTAGGCAGCACAATGGCTCTGTAGACACTGATCTTTGTACTTTTCTTCAGGTGTTTATTGGACCAGACTCTTTTATGGAGTTTTCTGAAGGCTCTGTATGCCTTTGCTAGCCTGTTGTCTATCTCTTTGTCGATCTTACCATCCGAGGAAATGATACTTCCCAGATAGGTGAACTGCTGGACTGACTTAAGCTCTGATCCACCTATGGTGATGTGGGGATGATGGAAGACTTCCTGAGGTGCAGGTTGGTAGAGAACTTCTGTCTTCTTCAAGCTGCCTTCCAGCCCAAAAAGCTCAGCAGCCTCTGCAAAGCAGGATGTTAAGTGCTGCAGAGCTGTTTCTGTGTGAGCAATGAGGGCGGCATCATCAGCAAAAAGCAGCTCACAGACAAGGTGATTCAGGGTCTTGGTGTGGGCCTTCAGTCGCCTTAGGTTGAATAGGCTTCAATGGGTATGATATCGGATGTAAATGCCGTTTTCTTCATCGAGGTCTGCCATGGCTCTTTGGAGCATCATGCTGGAGAAGATTGTGAATAGAGTTGGTGCAAGAACGCAACTTTGTTTCACACCATTGGTTATTGGAAAGGGCTCAGAGTGTGCATCGCCATATCTAACTTGTCCACACTGATCCTCATGTAGCAGAATGATCATTCTGAGGAACTTCCAGTGCATCTTATCACCTGCTGTTACAACCCTTGCCTGTCACTACAGGGCTTTGCAATGTGGGTGAACCCTTCGAGCCTGCACAATGGATTTTTTAGGTGAGGCACAGTGTGCACAGAACTGGCCCCACCCCTTACTCCTAAGGTTCATCTGCCAGGGCTGAGCGAGCTTGGACGGTGACAGCGAATACCTCAGGACGTAGGTTTGGTTAGAGTATCCTTCTCTTAGATCGATAGCCTTACAGGGCTAAGCGAGCTCCACCTGCCCAGGTTTTGGAGTTAGAGTTGTCCTTCTCCTAGGATGTTTGCCAGGGGGCTAGCGAGCCCATCCTGCCTGTGGACACACTTTGTCTGACCCTTCAGCTGAGACTTGCCTGGCATGGGAGACCCTATTGGAGGCACAAACCACCGGCAGCATAGCACACAACCTCATGAGGGCAAGCAAGCTTCTCCCCCGTGACAAGGAGGTGTCTGCAGAGAAGCTGCTTAGGTACGCATTCAAGAAATCCGTAAGTCAGCTGGTAAATAGAGTGAGAAGTCTCATAGATCTGATAGTACAAAAAGCAAATGTAAGTGTTCACGTGTTTAAAGGAAACTGATAAATACTGAATTTTTTTCTTTCCCACAAATTTTAAAAAACAATAACTTGACCACTCTAGCAAAGAACAGCATCCCTATACAATTCTCCTATGTCTCTCATGTCACTGAAAAGTGTTCTTTGGGATTTGGTTTGTGTACAAAAATACACTTTTGCTAAATGTGCCCTGGGTAGTAAAGTTTTTTGGCATGTTACAAAATGGTGAAGAAAGAGTCTGAACCTCAGCTGTTCTTTTGCTATATAAAGAACAGGAGAATCCCCCTTGCCACTACTAAACATAAAAGAAGTCCTTACAGACTATTCTGAGTTGAAAGGGACCCTCAAGGATCATCGAGTCCAACTCTAAAATCAATGACCTACATAGGAGATTGAACCCATGACCTTGGCATTATTACAACCAACTTTTAACCAACTGAGCTAATCTGCAAGTTATTAGGTCTTACTGGCTGGGATGGGCTTGCAGTCCCTGCAATTTGCTGCTAACTGGTAGTCTCCCTTTTCCACTCTGTTCCTCATATTAAGATGGAAAAATTGTCAATAAGTGGCTTAAGAGAAATGTAACTTTCTGCAAAATAGCTGACAGACTTGTCTTCAAGGAGATTCAAATAAAGTAGCTATCAGAAAGGTCAGTAGCAGTACAGCTTTCATAGAGAATTATCAACCATTGACTTCAAAGAAAACTATTTTCAAGTGGCAAACCTCCCCTTCAAGATTTGCCAAAAGCTGCAGCCTGAGCTCTAGAGCTGTGAGTGTACTTTCATGCCCCGTTGATGTTTTGTGCCCTGAGAGAAGGCTTCAGAGAATCACGTTTTGTAATAAATTTCATAGGATGGGATTCCAGGAACTCCTCCTCCACAGGCTCTTATGGAATTAAGAGGTCCAAGAGAGATTAATGCATATGCAGTATTACAACCTTCCTCCTAAAGTAAGTCATTATAACAGGAAATTACCCTTCCAATCTAAACAATATACATACAAAAAGTAGGCATTTTCTGTCATTCCAAAGCACAGGTAATTGGAGACAAATCCATTCTTAGGGGACCATCTTTGCACTTAGAGAGCTTCTGACTGACATTTCAATTTTTTCATGGTAATAGTTAGAATTATCTCAATAAAAGGGCCCCTAGAAATTATAATTTGCTAAAACTCTTCAAAAATATTCAAACTATGTTTCCAATAATCCTTTCAGAAAAGTATGAAATAAATAAGAAGCATTTTCGAAACCTTGGCAGAGTTTCCAGCACTTCTAATACTTGAGAGCCTTTTTTTCTTTCAAGAAAAGTTTGCAGCTTTTCCTCAGAATTCATTCATTTACACTGAAACTGCTGTGAAATTCTGAGCTTAAAACTAAGAAGACCTCAGGATTCAAAGAAAGTAGAATAATCCCATCAGCTCCAAATGCCAGGGTAGAATCTAAAAGCAGAATGGAAGCACTAAACCATTCATTTAATTCAAATTTGTTGCAGTCTGCCAACAAGTAAGCTAACAACTATTGAGATGTCCTGTGATAGAATTTAACTTGTTTTTAGTGTTGGAAATCTTGAAAAGACTCTGGCTTTCAGGCTCTGATAAGCCAGATGCTATCTCAGTGAAGGCTTCTAAAGTCTCCAAAGAGCTCTGTAATCCATCAAGGATCTTTGGACTTTCCCATTATATTTAGAAAGAGGAAAGGAAGCCAAGATGCATACTTCTGATATGCTCATTAAAACCCATAAGGACACTGATACACAAAATACACTGTGTAATCAAAACCAAAGATCTTAGGTGAGTACTTCATGAGTTCACTTCCAGTGTTGTGGCAGCATAGGATTTGTAACAGGTGAATAGGCTCCTTCCTCACAGCCAGGCTGGGCAGCCTGTGGACAGCAGTGTAACTGAGGCGATGATCCCAAAGGGATGCTACCCACAGGACATTCTGCTCCCTTCCTCATCACCCACATGTCCCGCCACCTGTCCTCACATGCAAGCAGGACCTGGCAGCAGTGTATGCAGACTGTGGGGCAGGAAAACTGCACCTTGACCCCACACAGTAGCTTGTGTAGTTATGTATCTGAAGCAGATCGGAAAGACACAGCTGGGAGAAACACTTGTGGTTGAGTGGGCTTCATCCTTAACTGTGGCTCCAGGGGCTTTGAGCAATTCCCAGTGGAGATGCCACCCCTCAACAATGGGGAAGGGACGAACAACAGGTCCTGCCTCTGTGAATGCCATCATGGACTCCTGCATCACTTCATGGGACTTAAATCAATATCTGCAACATCTGGGATCTTATATAAAAACAACTGGCCTGGACCAGTTCTGAACCCAAAGAATAGTAGATAGCAGACTTTGGGGGAGTGTAAGAAACTACAGAAAGTAAGCAAGTGTACTGTGATCCTTCACTGACCTTTTATTCCTATCAGTATTATTCAAACATGCATTCTTCTTGAATGTAATCTCTTTCCAAAACCCAGCTTTGTCCACAACCTTCTAATTGAATCCCAAATACGTTTTTTAAAAGTGTACTTCTCAAAACCACAAAACCCAGACAATATATCTCTCAAATAACCCAATCAAACTATGAGATATTTTCTTTCTTCTTCCTTAGGAGACTATTTTTTTATTTACATTTTTATAATTTATAAAATCAAAATAGGGACACTTTTTTAAACATTATAAACTTTTTTGTTATTTTTTGCCTCTAAAATCTTTCCATAAAACACTCTCTCATCTATAATAAGGTATGACATACAAAATTTCAGGGAATACAGAATTCTCTGGAGAAAGTCAAGGGAAGTTGATTCAACTGGGAAGATAAGCCTGATCCTTAACTGTGACCTGACTACTCCTTATGCACATGACAAGGCTTAAGAGGTTAAAGTGGTTCTGAGAGGAGCACAATGTGTTTTTGTTTTTAGATACTCTACACTTAATTGAAACACGAGATGAAGAAAATGATCCTTTGATGTACAAGGTCTAGATTTAGGCCTTTTCTTATCGAGATGGTCAAATTCAGGATCCACCCACCAACATACCAGAAACCACAGTTGGCAAATGCTACAAGCAAAGGCATTTCCTACATTCTGAGGGCCAGATGCTTCACGATCCTCTCTTAAAAACACAGTTAAAGGAGTGGGTGTTCAGAGCCTTCCCCAGTCTTGCATGGTTTATATAAAGGCATCTCAGCCATATGTTCAACATCAAACAGGTGAGAGTCTTTTCCCTTATTCTCAGAAATTCCTTTAGTGGGGAGAGGGCCAAAGGACTACTTTTTCTACCTCATCACTTTGTAAGTTACAGTTTATAAACTGCACCTGCTACATTAAGTAATAATTATTGTGGTTCCCATCCATGTGATGTGCCAAAATATCACAAAGAAAGGAAGAGCAAACATTACTAAAAAAGGTAAACAACAGCTAAAGCCTAAAGAGAGCACTGTGGTTTACTTCAACCTGCAGCATGCTCTACCTACACTATTTCCAACAAGTTACTCTCAGCTTTCTCTTCTACTATCTTAAATATATAACAGAATAATTACTTATGTGAAATTCTCCAAAAGCACTTACCTCACTTAAAAGTGAAACATTTTCAAAAGAAGGAGCTCAACAATGTTTTCTGTCCCAAAACTACTACAAAGATTCTGAAAGTTATAAGTTTTCTGTTCCTGCCCAACAAAACAACCAAAACCAAAATAAGCACAAGCTAGTAATTTCAAGCCTGCAAATACCAAATAAAGAAGGGTAGCTTTCATCCAGCGGTGAAAAACACAAAACTCAAGTGCAATTTTTGTATGCAACTACCAGACAGTGCAGAAATAATTGTACAGTGTGGCTGGCTATAGATATAACAAGCTCATTTCATGTATATATACACAAGATCCACGCGTATAATAGTAGCCTCTGCACATACAATCCATGTTATTTTGTGGCAATCTGGCATATATCATTGTACATGACTGCCTACAAAAATCAGGCCCAGAGCAAAGGAGAAACACCTGTTATGGTAAGAATATAAATTCAACACGCCAAAATCAGATTGCCAGAGCACCCCTAATTCTGCAGGCCTGGCCCTATGCATTTGTTGTAGTTTTGAAATCTTTCATGGAACTTTTTCTCTCCCTTTCCAAGGGGGAGGTTTGGGAGCCAGGGCCCTGTCCCTCACCACCTACCCTTGGAGCCAGCTAACAAAGCATGGCTAATGGCTCCAAATTCCAGATTGATCACTGGGGAGGTGGAGTGGGTCTGGGGATGGAGAGAGGGGGTTTTTTTCGGTTTTTTTTGCCACACTTCTTTTCCGCAGCTGCTATGAGTGGGAGTCACGATTTTGCTGGACTGGTACGGGCATTTAGAGGGAGCTTCCTTGGCTCAGCCCTCCATCTCTGCATGCCCTGGGCTGTTTCCCAGAGTGGCCTGGAATTTGCTGCAGACTTCTTGAGGGACCGAAGTCATAGGCAGAGGAGTTGCTGGCCCCTCTGCCCCCAGCCCAGCACTTTCCAACAAAAGACAGAGTCTCTACACTGCCCACAGGAAAGGTTTCATCCCATCCCCCATGACTGCCATTTTCCACGTGAGTCTTTTCAGAACTGGTTTCGCCAAAACTTGGAGGTGACTTCCATGGCCGTGGCCTCCCAAGATGCTGCATCGCCCCCACTGTCTTAAATATTACTGCACCGAAAGAGGGAGAGAGAGGACTTCATTGGTTGGCAAAATTTTGGTTACAGTGTTGCTGTTTGTTCTGTTCTAGTTTTGGTTATGTATCTATATAAGAACTGTTATCCTTCTCTATACATTTTCTGATTAAAGCCTCTTAATTTCAAAGGTTGTGGTGATTTTTGAGAGGAGGACCTCTTTCCCGGTCCATATAGACATTTTAGTTCTCTCCTAAACTAAGACAGCATTACAGTCCTTTGCTACTTGATGAACCCAGATGTATGCAACACATACACTGGAAAAATCAGTAATACAGAAAAATCAAATGCATACATAGTTCCCTTGTCTTTCTATGGCAGTGACATTTAGGGCAGTTCTTTACTGTTACCTCAAAGCAGCAACTTTTTTTCCTATTGACTTTTGGACAACCCTGGAATCAGAAAATAATGCACTTTAAACAGTGGCAGAAAGAAATCTAGAAACCAAATGGGGAAAGCCTATCAAATCTGTTCTAGCAATATCATTAAAATTTGGGTAAGGAAACTAGGAACACTCCATGGAAAAAAAATTATGTGTTCCCATATTTTGAATGCATCTAAACCTCAAGATCTTGTCTGCATATAATTACAACTAAGCAGAGGATTCTCAAGGAAGTCTCTGAAATGAAGAGGTCACTTAGCCATTAGTTAAGTGTCTTCAGTTGTGAGAATTGTGGCACTGAATCAGGATTAAAGGAGACAGGACCAAGCTCTAAACAATCTTTGGTACCTTATGTTAAGTCACTCCACTTGCTTTCTCATAAGAGGCTTAGACTGTTCATGTAAATTAAGAAAAGGTCCATTATTTAAAATGAGGTTAAACATTTAACTTCTTGTTATTCCACTTTATCTTTCTTGTTTTGTGAACAACTTGTTCACAAACACAGGTTGGAAGAGAGACTGGGTTTACTGAATAAACTCAAATGATCAGGTATGCCCTTCCACGTGGTGTGGCTCTTCCCTGAATGGTTGGCTGGATAATGGTATTTCCAATCCACCTCTCCACAAAGCCACAATAATGTCAGATGCCATGCCTTATTTCTACATGTTTACTACTATATCTGACAAGAGCCCCCTTCAAGAACAACATATCTATAGTGCATATAAAAAGCAAACAACTGATACATCTCACAACTTAGCAAACAATATTTGTTTGGACTATTTACCAGCTGAACACTAAAAGGTTAGGACACCTATACATACATACACACACACACACACGTTGTCCCAGTCAGTTCCAGGCCTCATGTTTAGTGTCACTACCCACTCTGTAGACTCGGACTGAGACCTAAGAATAGCAACAGGTTTTCTCTGGCTCTTGGCATTATGGCAGGATGAGTAATGATGCAGCAAAAGAAGGCAGAGGGGTGAACTCATCACCCATAGACATGGAGATCAGCTCAAATGCTGCCAGTAATGCTTTGGCTAAGAGCAGTCCCAGGTGGGTCAAGTTCTTCCGTTGTGAGTGACAGATGTTATCGTCTTCCCAACAACTAGCACAAAAGCACACACAAAGGATTTTATTATTTCTGTAACTTCCCTTCATTCCACCAAATGCATCAATTTCTCTCAGTCTGTTTTAAGAAGGTGTTATTGATGGTTAAGAGCAATAGTAAAGACAGTTACTCCAGTTTCATCTGCATCTGCATTCCACAGCAAGTGATGTCAAATCACCTTGAAGTTATGAGGTGCTCCAGCTCCTGTGTGTGGGTCTATTTTAGCCCCCAATTAGACAAAAGGTGTTCTGCAATTTATCCAGGAAACTAGATGCAGTCCACATGCCTAGTGCATGTGATTACTATCTCCACGTGATATTCTCAGAAACAAACATCACCTGGTGTCTCTATTTTCCCTGAAGCAGGATGGCAAATGTTGCCGGAGTAAACACACTAAGAAGTGTACATAATCCTGGAATCTGATTTCTTGTATCTGCAGAAGAAAGCAAATCATCCTTCCTCTTGCTGCTTTGGGTCTTTTTTTGGTTAAAGTATTAGGCAGGTAAATAGAGCAGGTTGTGATGGACAGGCAGATATTATTATTTCATCATTATTTTTTGCCCACATCTGCCTTATACTGATCTTAGCTTCAGCCATACTAGCAAAAATACAAGCAGAATGTTTGGATTCAGGTTCTCATTCATGTCCTTTAAAGACATTATATTAAAAAAATGTTTATACAGCAGAGGCATTTCTCCCTACACATAAAAATTATTAAAAAACAGGAAAAGGAAATAAATGCTTCCTTTAAAATTATCACTTTTGGCACAATCTTGAGTCTGTTAGAGTGACAGACTGGCACCTTATGGTGCCTTCACCATTATCAATATTTACAAAATCCTGTATTTATTTTGAAGTTAAGATTTGAATATTTTTACTGGTGTCAAACATTTTCAAAATACTTTTACATTATCATCAAATTACTCAGAACATTATAAACAAATGTAGTTACCAGTATCATATTTTCAAAATTTAACCCTGAATTTGCAATGTTTCACTGTAGGAAGATGCTGGAGTGAATTTCAAGCAGAGCTGCGCTGGAAAAGCACTTCTGTTATAAACCATCACCCAAATAACCAATCATTTTGGTATAAAGGGTAGTTTAATTTTATAAATAATTAAAGCTATAGAGTAAACAGCGCAGCACTGGGTGCACTGGGAATCTCCGCTCCATCAGTGACACACATCTGAGCTCGCAGGCTCCTTTTTTATACAGTTCAAGTAAGTTTATCTTTAACCAGTTCTAATAAATGATTTTCTTCTTTCTGTCTTGAGATTCTTTCATCTGATTCTTCTTGTTGCTTCTCCGTGATCATGGGGGGCTGGTATTTCTTTGGTGTGATCCTTAACTTAAATTTCTATTTGAGAAGCTAAGCTGCTCAGTTTTTTATCTCTCTGTCTTGGGGTACTCCCTCCTTGTCTTAATTGCGTCTGTCTCCTATTGTGTTGAAGTACCCAGCTTAATCTTTGTTTACATTGTTTCTATCTTGTATCAAAAGGCTGCTTTTAGTAATTAACTTTGGCTTTCTTCTTTTACTCCCCTTTTGTATGTTAAACTAAGTTGACAGCATATTCTGCAAGGCCCAGATTCAGTGTTTTCAGAATCCCATTGAATGATCTTGGCAAGCCATACAGTATACTTTATTGTATTTTTGACACGAATTAGGCTTACATTTATCACAATTCGAATCTGAAAAGATTCAACTAAGAGACTTGCTATTTAAGTTTTAAAATTATGTTTTTGTTTGCTTAGTTGCAAAGTTTGTCTCATTCTCTCAGTTTGTTGCAGTTCCCCTGCGGGGCTGTCACCACACCCTGCACTGTATTGTATCTACCCGGGCCAGCCTTCTTTGTGTTCCCTGGAGCCCTTTTGTTCCTTGATGACCCAGTCATTAAGGTAGATTGCCTTGCCCTGGGCCTGGCAGGGCTCGCCCCCACCCGTGCCCCTCTCCCCTCTCTGCCCCTGCGGCTCGGGGGTGACAAGCCCTGTGTGGGTCTCCTGTGCCTCCTGGCTGGGAGGGGCCCTGGCCCTGCCCCTATCCCAAATTCATTGGTTAAAGGACACCGGACCCTGCCCCTTCCTCAGTTTTCACCCAGTCCAGGCAGATCATGGGAGCGCCCTCAAAGATCTGTTATTACCAAGTGATTTTTTTTAATAAATACAGTCTCTCATGCTCTCCTGCCTGCAACTGCGTGGAACTCCTTGTCTCTGTCTCCCATCTCTGCCCCCCTCGGACTGAGAGCAGAGAACCCTTTTCCATTCCCTTCAACACTGCATATTTCACCACAGCCCTAGGATGGCTCAACCAGGCATCAGTTCAAGACAGAAGAGTCGGCAAAAATTCTCTTGGTCTGCCAGTGTTTTTACTTACTAGCAATTTCCATCCATGCTGTCACCTTGCTGTATCATGGGGGACTTAGGATGTCCTGTAGTACACCTGTGCAGTACTAGAATTCATATACCCTCTGTACCTTCGTGGATGAAATTAAATAGTGCCTGTTTTGATGAAACAAGCTGAACAAACTAAAATTTTAATCTTGTGCTGATTTCCTGCAGAAATGCGAAAGGGCACTTCAAAACCATTCAGGCCCCAACAGAGCAAAGCTCTTCAAAACTGCCTTAAATTTTGTTGACAACAGTAAGTGTGTAAATGTGTTGTAGCCCACACAGATGGATTAGAAGCCACCACATAAATTTTGAAGGCATCCTTACCCAGGCAAAACATGGCAATGATACTGAATTTTCATGTCGCACTGCAATCCAAAGAGGCACACACCTACTTCTGTGATTAAAGTGCTGGTATTTCTACAAGAGTAAAAGGCTTAATCTGAATTAGCAACAGCAGTGGAAGACTTTTAGAAGACTTCTAGAGTGTTCTAAAAGGACTGCTGCCTTGTTAGCTGTGGGAACACAAAGGATTTCAGAGATAAGCAGTCAAGCTATTACAACTCATCCTAACGAGATAACACTAACCAAGGAAAGGAGTTCTCCTTGCTGTTCCCTATATAGATTGGGCACAGAAGAATATATATATAGCACAAATTCTTACCACACAAGTGTGACCAGTCCTAATTGCTCTCAAACCTTTTAAACAAAAGGTTTGATCAAGCAGTGGCTATATTTTAGCAGTAGCTATATGTCTGCTGAAATCACCTTTGGCAAGGAGCTATGCAAGACTTCTGAAAAAGATCAAGTCAAATTCAATCTTCATGCAGCTTCACTGATGAGATTGCCCAGGCAATCACATTCTATGTTTAACTTCATGGATGGGAGCCCATAAGCAGAAAGTGAGTGGACACAATTGTTTACAATATATTTTTCAATACTAAAGACTAAGTTGTATTTTCATGTCAGAACACACTTGAATACAAGATCCCTTTGGCAATAAGTTTTCAGTGAAATTTGCAACAAATTTGTTGACCTAATATTCTCTGAAAACTGTCACATATGGCGTTACAATTTTCAGCGACAAAATGGATTTCGAGCCATCCTAAATGGAGGATGAAGAGTATCAGAAATAGAAAAATATGAATGAAGAAAGTGCCATGAGTTGTACAGCTGATCAGCTTTCCCCTAGATTGCCATTCCTTCACCCACAGCGAAACCACATTAAAGGTTTTCCTCTGACATGAATAATGCCTGTGAGAATGATTGTGAACTAGAAATGAAGGACTGTGGTGCTGAGAAGACAGCAGGGAGGAAACAGAGGGAACACAAGGAATGGTAACACAAAACATCTCTGGGAAGACCTATATACATGCTAATTTTTAATTATATGCCACTTTGGATTCAAAGCCACTTAAGAACAGCAATATTAAAAACTTCTGCAATTACAATGTTTTTCTTGTTATATATATCTTGTGTAAGTGTGTGTTATATTGTAGATTTCTCTTAGTTTTCTCTTTTCTGTATAACTACATGTAGTTAGTTTCAGCATAAACCTAGTTTGAAGTTTTTTTCCCTCTCCCTCTTCTTTCTCCCTTTGCCTGGTTGGGGGGAAGAGGAACGCTTTTTCTCTGTACTTGGACAGTTGGCAATTTGCCAGCTCAACCCAAGACACTTATGTTCTGAGAGAACAGGCCCAAATGATTTTTACTTCTGCCTCACAACTAAAAAATTTAAGATACTAAACAGCCAAACGCAATGGTGGCATCATCTTTCATGGATCAAGTCTCATGAATTATGTATGCAGCAGCAAAATCCTGCAAAAAAGTCCTGCTGGGGCATTTTCATTTCCATAAGCACAGTCCTTCTAAGTGAGGCAGTCTGTTACAATTACTGTGACCTTGAATATTGTGTAACTATGGCCTGGGAGAGATTCTATTTTTGAAAAAATGTTAATGTAAAAAAAAAAAAAATTAAGCTACTAACAGTCATGACAAAAGGGGGAAATTTGATCTAGTCACATTCTAGTCAACAGAGAAAGGACAAAAATCAACTGAATAAAGCCACAATGTCATCAGATAAGTAAGGCAAGGTAACTGTGAAAGAAATAATTTGACTACAATCCATAAACTGAGACTGTAAGAAACTTTGTGGTTTGCAACCAGGTTTCAGTGGACTCATTAGACCTGGCATCCTTGCAAGCTAACTCAGCTAAGCCTCTTATTCAAGGCTATGGCACATGCAGAAAACTTCCATTCAGGACACACCCTGCCATCTTTGGCTTGGGAGTCAAGACCAGCGTGCCTGCAATCCATCACCTTTTTTCTTGCTGACCTCCAGTGGCTTTTGGTGTCCCTGCTGGAATAACATGACCAATACTGACTCTGGAGTAAGGCACAAAACCAAGTACTGCTTCCATCTGGTTGCTGCTATTTCCCCTGGATTTTGCCTGCACAGGGCAGGAGTTCCTCCAAGGTAGCTCAGCCTACTACATACTCCCTATTGTACTCCCCAGAGCTCTTGTCCAGGTGGATTGTTGATGGTTTTCAGCAAAGACTTTCTAAGCCCACAAAAATCTGCCTGGGGTAGGTCATCATCTGCCTTCAGGCAGAAGGTCCCAGCCTTTCGGATACTTGAAATATACCACAGTTCCTCTAGCATGGTGTATCTGAGCACTCAGCCTCTGTGCAGTCACCAAGCAGCAAGCACGTTTCCCTAACATTCACATAGTCACAAAGGTAAAATTTTCCTGTCCTCCTGTATTGGGTCTGTCTGAGTCGTTTTCCATCTTATTTTCTCTCCCTCCCCTGTCTGGCTGGGAAGGGGATTGATAGAGCAGCTTGGTGGACACCTGGCATCCGGCCAAAGTGAACCCACTAAAGTTGCCGGTTTATTTTCTTTAACAGTTTAACCATTTTACGAACAAGGGTGGGTGGGTTACAGGCCACAAATCCTATCTTTATCTATGCACAGAGAGACTTGAAACATCTATTTTTCATCTCCAAAAAAACCCCAAAACATCTCCTCATATGGGCTAAAAGGATGCTCTGGGGCAGCTGGCAGTAGCAGGGAACTTGGGTGACATTTTCAAGAACCCACAGATTATCTCCTGCTGAGTCCCATGACCAATTAGCAATTTCAAAGACAATCTCAGAAGGTATTGAAATACCTTTCAAAATCTGACTTGCTAGACAGGACCTGTCTCACCTAATTTTAGCTGTCAAATAATCTGATAAAACTTCATACTGACAACCTAGACTTCCCCTGTCTAGAAGCTACCTAATTCCCATTAACTGTTAGGTTTCCATGTGTCAGTTTCTCAAGATTAAAAACAATCTTGGAAAATTTAAAAAGGCCTCACTAAACTGCGCTATTGTTGACACGTCAACTTCTCTCAAAGGCTGCACTTCAAATTGAGTCAATTTCTACCTGCTTTTAATCTTGCCCACAGTCTACACATCAATTTCTCTCAAGTTAATACATATTTGACAGTTTTGTAGTTTGCAGTGGGGTGGTCCCGTGGCGTAGTGGAGAGCACTCCCGTCTCCGGCTCCTAGGTCGCAAGTTCGAGTCTCAGTACGGACCGCCCCCGGCAGTTAAATGCTTCCCTGCCATCCGATCCTGTCAGTTCTCGGATGTTCAGCAAGGTCAGCCCCGATTAGTACTGGGTGCTGTAGATAGTCCTAAGGACCTCAGTGTCACTGTCCAAGCTTGCTCAGCCGTGGCAAATGAACCTTAGGACTTAAACGGTGGGGCCAGTTCTGTGTACGCTGTGCCTCACCTAAAAAATCCCCTGCGCAGGCTCGGAGGGCACACGTGGGGTGAGCCCTTCCCAAATCTTCGTTCGCGAAGATTGGCCATTATTATTAAGATTGCAGTTATTTATTGACTTGTGTGAGAACAGATTTTGCTGGGAAGCATATTTTTAAGTTACAAGTATAATTCACCATAATAATTTTTTTAGGGGGGTCCAGCATTAACTTCAGTATTGGTACAAGTAGCAGCTCTCACAAACTTGCCAAGAAAGAATGGAATACTTTCTGTGGGATTATAAAATAGATTGGCTTGTTATTCTAACAAGTGCATTAGTTCCATGTGCAAGAGAAATAAAGTGTTCATTCATTACCCAATTCACAGTGACAGCATAGTGAGATATCTCATTTACATTCTGATAGCCTCATGAAATGAACTGAATTCCCACACAGTCACAAAAGGCCAAAGTTAGTATTTTCCTTAAAAAAAAAGAAATAAACTGAAGTCTGCCTCTGGAGCAGATTGGCTGTGACCTTGAACCTTAAAGGAAATGAGAAAGAGCGAACAAGGCACATATCATAAGAAGGAGTGGGAAAAAGCTAATGGCACTGGGAATGGAAAAAGAGGGCATTAAAAGAATTTCCTACTCTAAACAATATGCAAAGTTAAAAATACCTTCTCCTGAGATAATCCTCATCATAAATACTCATGACAGCTATTTATAGCTGTCTGGTAGCCTCCAAGAAAGATTTTTATTCCAACAAAGGAGCTATATACAAATGCAGGACCTGTTTAAAGAACTATTAAAATTGAAAATAAACGCTCCAGCATCAGCTAGCCTTATTGGTACCTAGTTTCTAACTCAGTCTAAACATGGCTTTCCTGGATACTGGTACATTTATCACAGGCTAAATACCTGTGGTCATAAAGGCCAACACCTAAGCATCTGCAAGGCGAGGTGCTGAGCTGAAAGAAGGAGCATGGAATTTTCTCAGCTTCTCCTTGATTGCCCAGGAGCTCTCACAGAACAAGAGCCTTGAGCCAGGATTTTCTGGAATAATCCAGGGAGGGATCATGTTAGGACCCCTGCAACATGGGCAAAATCCTGCACCACTGGGAAACCACCTGGGACAGAGTCATGTGCCAGCAACTCAACTCACAGGAGATGCTTTAAAAATTTATTCTTCTTCCTAGTCTGTTCTTCCATATTTAAATCTTTTCACTAGATCAGACCTGTTGGTCTGATCAATCCCGGTACTTGCCAACATATATTCTTATTGTTTGCTTGGCAAACAAACAAACAAAAAAAGAAAAGTGAATATACTTTTGAAATCCATGGGAGATAACTCATGATACCAGATTGCAAGTACTGCTGGTATGCTTTTGTAGGGCAGGGTAGATGAGTAGGAATAAGGGACCCCACTACCTTTAACTGATAAAATGCATGTGTCCAATTACATGGGCCTAACAGGGTGACCAACAGCCCACCTTAACTCCCTGCCAGGAGCTGTAGCCTTTCTTTTTATCTCCTAGTCTCAGGTTACATCTCGGAGTATAAAGGTAGGTAAGAGAGATCCTGGTGTGTCCCTTTACAGGTCTCCTTTTAAAGGAGGAGTCTTTCAGTGCAATCACTGTGTCTGGGTCACATTTACTTATGACTCCATCCACATTTAATTGATGAGTTGTGACCACAGTTTGTATTATCTGTAGTTGCCTGACTGTATGCTCTGCCATTTCACTGTCAATCAGCTGTGCACATCCGGTGTTAATGAAGACTGCAAGAATTTCAGAGCAACACAGACTTTGCAGCACAACTCTGATCATAAAGTTCAACTAATGTATATTTTTCAGCTCAGCTTTAGTTCGGTTTCAGTTTGGCTCCTTTAATTAAAGTTCAGATTTGAATTTAAAAAAGACTTCTAAAAGTAATTATTTGGATTGAGTTGCAGTTCATTAAATGAATAACCGCTTAAGCGAGTTTCAAGTTCACATTTAATTTAAATATTTGGTCCTGTTTTCCAATTTGTGACTCCAAATAATACTGAAAAACCCCACTGATCTGAAGTTTAATACACCCAGCAGCAAAAGAGGAGTTGCTAAGCATGATTTAGTTGATGCAGAGAAGAGGAGCAAAGCAACAAAGAAATTCACACCGTAACAGTGCATGTTTCATAGTGATAACATCAGCCCCCTGTATAAACAAACAAACAAAAGCCAATCTTCGCGAACGAACATTTGGGAAGGGCTCACCCCACATGGGTGTGCCCTCCGAGCCTGCGCAATGGATTTTTAGGTGAGGCTCAGCGTGTGCAGAACTGGCCCCACCATTTAAGTCCTAAGGTTCGTTTGCCATGGCCGAGCAAGCTTGGACAGTGACAGTGAAGTCTCCTTAGGACTGTCTACAGCATCCGGTACTAACCGGGGCTGACCCTGCTTCACATCCGAGATCTGACGGGATGGGATGGCAGGGAGGCATTGAACTGCCAGGGGCGGTCCGTACTGAGACTCGACCGCGTGACCTTGGGAGTTGAAGACTGGAGTGCTCTCCACTACACCACGGGACCGCCCCAGCCCCCTGTACCCTCCAGCAGAAACATCATTTTGACCGGCGTCACAGTCCTGTTCACAGTACACCAGGTTCACAGCACCAGTACTAGGATGCAAAGTCTCCCAATTTCTTAATGGAGCAATCTACCACTTCAGAGAGTGTTCTCCATCTGGAGAAACCCAGAGCCAGTCATTGTCACCTTGCAGGAAATACACAACTTTTCCCCCTCTCCCTCTCAATTTCATTTGTGAAAAAGTATTTGGGATAAACTTTCCCAGTTTTCAGCACACTTTTCTAGCTTCCCATCACCAAAAGCTTCTACCCATACGGGTTTTCATGAAAAACAAGCACACAACCATTTCACCCAGCTTTTCTAATGATGAAAACAATAAAAAATTTGCTGACAGAAGCAATAGCAAACAGGCACCTTTGAGTGCCTGAATGATAAGATTTCATTTGCATGCAACTCCCAGTGGAAACAGAGTTTGTGTAGCAAAATAAGCTGGTTTGAGACATAGAATTTGAATGGTAGTCTAATACATTGCCCACAGTTTAGCGACGTAATGAGGATTCTATAAACCACACAAGTGCTACAGACTGACATCCATATTTCATTCAGAGTATATGCTTTTAGACACAGGAAAAATCATAGCTGGATAGTACAGTACATTCTGTTCCACCAATAGCAACTCAACAGCATCATCTACATCTGACTCTCATTCTTTCTGGTATTCAATTTTATGGGTTTTGGAACAGCATAACAACTGTTATCCCACCCTTTCCCCAATTCTGTGGTCAGCAGCCCACTACTCCCAGTATATTTAAGTGATAAATAATGGGGAATGAGGCTAGGGAGGAGGAAGTCTAGCAAGTAGGGTTGGGTTACATAAGCAAACTTTTTTTCGCCCCTAGAAATCTTAATTTATTATCTGTTCCCAACATTCATTCAATGTACAGGCTCAACTGCCACATTCCCTTCTTCTGCCTAAACAAGACTGCAGGCAGTTCCATGTCTTTTGAGACTCATAATGTGAAGTTGCATTTGTCTTAGTTTATGAAATGCTTGAATTGCAGCTTGCAAGCAAACTGCAGAGCAGGCTGTTCTGTAAGAAAGCTCACAGCTGTTCTCTGTCTTAGAGAGATGATGTGGTCCTGGGCCTGAGACATGGCTTCTATTCCCAGGTCTGCCACTAAGTGATTAAAGATGGAGCTTGAAGTAATTGGCAGCTGAGAGCCCAAGGCTGCCACCTTTTATCTGGGCGCAAAGTTCAATCATGGGAAATTGCCATTTATCAGCCCAGAATTTCGGACAGACGAAGATTCCTCCCAGGCAAAAGGTGCCAGGACAGAAAGCCATTGCTACTTTTCTAGTGTTAACAGCACCACATGATTGGCAGCTGAGAGCCCAAGGCTGCCACCTTTTATCTGGGCGCAAAGCTCAATTGTGCCTGGATGGGAAATTTTCATTTATCAGCCCAGAATTTCGGACAGACGAAGACTCCTCCCAGGCAAAAGGTGCCATGAAGTAAAATATGTTATGACAGCCTAAACACATGATGACAAAAGGCACAATTACATGAAACAGGGATGTAGTTCCAGTTTAAGGGAAGAAAAAAAATAAAAAACATAGAGGAAAACAAAACCAGGAGAAAATATTAATCTGAATGGCCATTGCTGCTATCCCAGGTGATGAATCCCATTCACAAATGGCAGAAGAGTACTTTCAGTCAAGGGGCCTGGTATTGCTCCTGCCCTGTTTTCAGATTTCTTTCCCAAAATATAAGCACTATGTTTGTTCGTTTTGGCTAGAACAAGTCTCCAGATGTCTTCCACATCCTTCTCTCACACAGACGCTCCATATTGAAATGCCCTGTCCACTGGCCTTTCAAGATGTGACTCTAAAGCTTGCACAAACATTTGAAAGACTATCCAGTCTGTTCTTAAACAAAAGCTATGCCAGGTGAAATGCCACAAAATCCAGTAGAAAAGGGCTACAACAAGATGCTGTTACTTCTTTCCAGCTTCTGAAAGCATTTATTGAATTAAGTACTGAGCTGTTCCATAAAAACCCGCTATTCTATGCAAATCATCTCATGTCATCTCAGTGTTAGCCACCCAATAGCCAGCAAGTCCAGCATTATCAGGCTGTCAACATAATTATATCCTCCCTTGCCAGGCAAATCATCAGGACATGAACTGTAGTATCTCCCCATCAACATCCAAGAGTCAACAGTGAGTGGAAGAGATAAGCAATGACTCTGCATACAATTTTTCCTGCAATAAAATATACAGAGTTCTTATTAAATGTAAGTGAGGTGGGCAAACCTCCAAGGAGCTTCAAACTTATGGAGGAGGACTCACAAAGTCTATGACTATAGCTGCTTTTCATGGCTTCTCCTTCTAAAAATGGCCTATACATTTAGCCTGGGTGATTTCTACACCTTTCTTCAAATTCTGCCCCTGCAGCTTGGAGAAGATCTAATAAAAAATAAGCAAACAAAAAGCATTCATACATACCTTCTGACAGGTTTTTGGCTATGCCACTGAATCCTTCATCACCCTATTGGCAAAGCTAGAGTAACAGCACTACCATGTTACAAGGATGATGCAGAGATTTACACTGAGCAAATAACTGACAAGTACACAATTGACAAGATCTCCAATGCTTTGAGTATGGGAATGTACAAAGCAACTCTAGAGAGGCTCTACAGTGCTAAAGGAAGCAGTGAAAGCAGTAAAAAAGGCATTACTACTCCCAGCAAAAGGAATCACTTTCAGCTACCTTTCAAGCAGTCTACTCTGGACAGACTTGTTTATGTTTATGCTTACATCCTTACTTCATCTAATGAAGTATTTAAGGTTTGAAGAATCTAAATTCTAACAAGCAAAGAGGTTGTCCTATTAAAAAAGTGTTAATTTAAAACCCTTTCTGCAGCTCTGTTTATCCTGTGCTGCAGAACAACTTGAAGACACCACAGAAGTAGGCCATGAACATGGAAACCCATTTCCTGTAAAAGCTGACTGTTCACATGATAATAGCTCACATTTGCAGAAGCATCTTTTCTATCAAACATGTTCTACAAACTCTAGACACGTATGTTGAAGAATATTTCAGTAACACAGGCCGTAATGTGTTACTAGAAGCCTATGTGCACAGTCCAGGCCAGGGAGAAAGGGAAATCCGTGCCCCTGTGTTTTAGAACAGTAGCAAGAAGAACAGTAAACAATAAGAGGAATGTGGCAGTTGCTATTAGGAACGGATAAGCACATCGATACAGAGGGCATAGTTTTGAGAAGAGCACCAATCCAAAGGTATGGAGTCGTATGCACACCCCAGCCAATGACCAATAAGATTGCTGTACTATTGTTAAGTGTGAATGTAATGAAAACAATAAACGGAGCAGTTTGACGATACCTCTAAGAGGAGAATGTCCTGTCTCTGGGCGTCGTAACCTAGATGAGCTCGATAACCCAATATTAGATTTAACCCCACCATTTCCCCGCTTCACACGTATCTCTAGCAAAATGCAGTTACTGCTTGTGTAAAAAGTGACAGCCTACAAAATCATGTACTTCGGTGGGACAAGGAAACATTTTTTTCTACAAACATCCAATTTTGCCCATTAAAATGGCAGATTCTTTAACTCTGAGCACTGAAGATCCCCACATTTACTATATGTAATCCAAATAAAGACAACATTCGGAATTTTTTTTATTAAAAACAATTGTCTTAAATACAAATGGTCCAATTTACAATATGTGAGGTAGCTGCCGGATGTCAATAGAAAATGAACATATGCTGTAAATTCAGTGTTTGGTAATCAGGAAAAATGTGTGTCTTCCCCAAGTCTGCTTCTCTGTAGGTAGGGCAATATTATGTCATTTCTCTTTACACAGCACTCCCTATTGACGTTTATAAAGAATTTGGCTAAAACTTGATGACAGTGTACATACAGGCCAAGTTGGGGCAAGATCAACCAACAAATAAATGAAGATGGGTTGATAATGGAAAAGTCATTTCTGGTCAGCAAGACATCTTACCAGTATTTTCTTCCAGCAGTATAATGATGATCTCTGCCCTCAGTTATACCGATCCCTTAAATGCAGAGTAATTACTAAATGTGCACAACCTCTGAAAACAGGATTCAGACTGAAATGAGTGAAAACAAGCCTTAAAAAACACTGAATGTAACTTAACATGGAATAGCTACGAAGGTAGGACATAGCCTGTTAAATGGGTCCCCTGAGTTTAATTGGTGGCCAACCCCCTTTCCTCCTAGATCTATCCTGTTTTAAAATATTTTCATTAATAATGGCTTGAATTTCAGAATTCTTGTATCATCTGCAAGCATGGACAGGAGTTTAAAAGCTTTCATCAACTAAACTCCATGTTTTGTGAGGTTTATTCCACTTCTGTGTATTCATGCCTTTATCTTCTCAAAGCAAGATATTATATCCAGCAAAACCATGCAGCCAAGAGGCTGAGAAGACACTTTGGGTCAGCATAACCACAAGCATGCAAGATCTATAAGGATATCAAAGTCACTACATCAGGATCTCTTTGTAAGTATGATGTGAGCATGATGGGTGAAATCAGCATGGACACAGCAAAGCAACAGGGAAATAGATAAATAAAGTTAACTTTTAAGATGTGAGTCACTAAAACAACACCGTCAAGCACTTCTCTTTTCTCCAAGTGTCAGAGCTGATGACACAGTTGAAGTCTTTCATTATCTCCATAGTTTAATAGGTACTGTATTAGTAATTAGAATTTAGCTTAAAAACCAATGACAGGGTACAGCCCAAGTTGAAGAAAGGACAACCAATAAGTAAATGAAGATGGGTTGGTGACAGAAAAGTCATTCCTAACTCTAAAATGAAAAATTAGATTACAGTAAGCAAAATATTAGATTACAGGTCCATTGAATTTGCCTAAACATTTTTGGTTTACCTTAAAGATATATTTTCTTCATTCAATTTATGTATATCCTGTATGTATATTCAGACCTGACAAAACATGACAATGTTTTCATTACATAGTAGGAGGTTTTCTCATGTTAATTTAATCACCAATATATTCCTTCCTGTTAGAATATTGAAATGACTCACCCATTCCGTGAAAAATTTTGGTGAGAAATAAGACTATAGCCATGAAGAAACTTATGCAACCCTCCAGTCTAAGATGATTACATGCTAATGAGAGAAAAGACTCCCTAGCTTGTACAAGAGAGAAGGGAGAGGCAGGTAGAATTAAACCTTTCCTTAAACAAATTCATCTTGTGGCATTTCAGCACAGACAAACCCTCCAGCTATCCTAATTCACTGGCTTGAAAAGGTCATTAGCAGTCTATCCCATTTTGTTGGGATAATGAAAAGCCAAATTCATAGCCATGACATGAAAATTTGCCGATGGTATTGCTATGGGATGATCTGAACTCTGAAACCCTACAGAGGCATTTCTTAGGGGCCTTGTTTATGAAGTATCAGCCCAGCACATGCACACACATTCTTTGTGTGACAGTCACAAATACATCCTGCAGCCCCAGTGAGCACAGCAATAGCATCAATATGACATACACAGCACTTCAGGCTCTGCTGTCCCCCCTGCCCCCTTTCTATACTTCCCTACCCAACTATTTCTTTCTCCTTTTCAGAGCAGCCTGAACTTGTGGCACCAATCACATGATGCCTGCACTCCAAAAGTAAGCTGCAGTGGGAAACACTCTGTTATCCGTGTCACTGACCTTCAGAGGAATAACCCACTGTGAAAGCTGGACCATAAAAGGAATCCATGTGTTTCCAGTGTTTAGAAAAGCCACCTCTTGTCTTTCCCAGCTATGGTGCTGCCTTATTAAGACATTGAAGTAGTAGCTGCTGAAGAATCTCGGGAATGATCTGAGCAACAGTGCCCAGAAAAAGCTTGTCATTTTATATGGGCTGAAAATGAACTTGAAAAAGCTGTGAGGACTGTTTAGCTTCGTGATTACAGCCTAGTAAAAGAAATCTATTCTAAAAAAACTATAGTCATGATGTTCCTGTGGAAATACACTTTTTTTTTTCCTTTCTAATCAGTCATAAACATTTTCTACATGGGAAAAAGGGAGAAAACAGATTGAAAATTGAGGACTTCATCTCGAGGGATGGCATGATACGACATACCAACGCAATGGTATAATCATGTCATGAGATTGCACAAGGACAAAAAGTCATCTGCATAAGGTTCAGGAAAAGGGCTTTCTTCTCCAGTCTCTACTGCGCTCTGGTTCTCTTACAAGATGATAATCACTAAGTGTGAGGAGTGGAGGCAGCCTTTTGTGGTGGCTGACTTTTCAACTAATAATTTCTATGAAAATCTGATTGCTATGTTTTGATTAAAAGTTTTTGAATTCAGAAGAAGGTTAAAAATAAATTTGTGAAGTTTGTTGGCTGGTTTTCTTCTTACCCTTTCCAAAAGATCAATTTCACTAAAAGCCATTTACACTATTCATAGTCTTTTCTCTGCTAAAAGACACAGTTGGAAGAAGTTTTATTCTTTATATTAAGTAAGCATTCTTCTCTGGGGTCAACTTCAGCCCTATATATTTCTCCCCACTGTACTATAGTACTGTCTTTCTGAAATTCCCAAGATTGATACACAGAATATCTGATTTTCTCCCTATCAGTATGAAACCGACTTGCTCCTATTAGCACTGTCTACTTGTTAGGATTTTGCTCAACAAGAACATTCTCCCCCTCCCCCCCCAACCCCAAAAGACATATTTCTGAGAGTTAAGCTGTAATACATGGGAACCTGTCTTGTGGTAAGAAGCTGTATGTCCTGTGAACAAGTAAGTGTATATGTTTTCAGTCATTTCTTCAGTGCTATTCTCATTTTAAGAGTTACGTTGCTTGGATTTTATTTTTCTTTCTAACCTCTCTCTATTCACTTTTGCAGAATACTCCTTTCAAATGTAATACTCCAAGGAATTCCGCTGCTAAGAGCAGGAATAGCTGTTGCCATTGGCTGACTCTGCAGTGGCTTGCAGCAGATCCTTGAGCTCTCTGTTTCTTGACATATAGTCAATAGTAGTTGGAGGATGTGCATGACATCTGATTCACCTATCTAATGACAGCCTTTCCCTGACCTGTACCCAACCTCATACAACATGTAACATTAAGACATTGGATGTAGATAAATGTCTAAGCTTTCCTGTCTATTATCACCTGTGCCTCCCATCCCTCCACAGAGCCAAGTTAACAGCAGAAACAGAAGCAGCTATAGGAAGAAGCAGGATTTGCATGGAAAGGGAAGGTCAACAAAGATTACTCATCAGGGAGTCCATCACCAATGCACCTCATCACAGTTACAGAGTCCTTGTCTCTGTACAGAAGTAGCAAAAGTTTACCTCAAATCTGGTTTGAAACCAAGTGCAGTAAATCAATGCAAACCTCCCAGTACAAAGCACAGAATAGTTAATGCTGAATGGGACCCCTGGAGATCATCTAGTCCAGCTTCCAATGTGACAGGGCTTACCACTCCCATGTTGTTTCAGCAAGAGTCTCTGCTGACAAGCAGTAAATGGAGTCATGGTAGTTTGGTTACTTTCCACTGTGTGTATTTAATTGACAAAAAAATTTACCATGATATATATCAGGTTTAAATCATACAAAAAGGGGTGACACAGAATGGAGCACTTGCTCAACTGAATCAGTTTATACACCAAAATGTTACCTCAACCTGGCAATAGAGCGAAGTAGTAGTATGGAGAAGTAATTTACCCAAACCTTTGAAGAAGCCCTTCTTTTGAGTACTAATTTCAGCATCTCCCTTATGGTCTCAGCATAAGGGCACAGTCCATCTAGAGGATAACCTTTACTAGAGCAGTCCTTGTTGTTGACTTAAATACTGTCTGCATGGGTCATGAGCTACCCTAAAGGAAACTGAGGCATGTTTTCAGCAAATGACAGAGAAAAAACAACCCAACTCAAAAGACAGTCATAACGTGCTGTTGAGTTGCAGCCTTCCCTTGATTTTCTATGTCAGCATGACAAAGTTGCTGGCCTTTTATTCAACAGACTATCCAGTAAAGACCATTAATAAGCAAGTTTATTTGGACCAATCAACAGGGTTCACATAAAGAGGAGAAAAAACGTGTTTTTGTATTTATTTAATGTCAACCAAGACGAAGCTAACCTTTAACTGTCACATACACTACCCACTGGTTTATACTTTCCAATAAGCAAAAAGAAAAGCATTCTGCTTACTTTACTACTTCCTATCACCCTTGCTGCTGCTCCTCAGGAAGAGAAGGGTTCAGCTGCAACACTGACACAACTACTGCTCCTTCTAATCTGAAGCTGTATCACTTCTGTTAACCTGACCTTCTGCGTAGGCTGCAGGCCAGCATTCCCAGGGACTCTGCTGTCATTAGATTCCTTTTCTAAGGAGTAGTTGCCCACTGACCTTATTTCTGGCTAGGAATATTTCTTGAGCTGTGTGCTGATGAATTAATTTGCCCAAGAACTACAGTAACCTGGTAACTTTATTCTATGGAAGATCTTGATCACATAAGGACAACCTGCTGGCAAGAGGGATTTTCCTTGTTTAGTATGAGCTAATAAGTAGGTTATGGTGAGAGAAATAAAGCTGCTGATAAACCATTATCTTCTGTAATTAAAAACTTGTTTAAAGGCACAAAGCCAAAAATGCAAAAGCTAATCAACCAAATGAGATGCTTCTGCGAGTTGAAATCAGTTTGGAGTTTCATTTGCAAATCTCATTTTTCCACTACAGTTCTTTCAACTGAGGTGTGGAAGAATGACTTTGCCCAGGCTGTCAGCAATTTGATAGAGTTTACATACTATGCTTATTCATGTGTAAAACTTGTTAGTGTTTGATTTCATTTAATCTATTATCCCTGCAAACCAATTGGCCAAGGCTTTTTAAAGGGAAATCTAAATCTTCTGATTATCTGGTTTAATTTCAGATATAAGATCATAAAGACATTAATAAAATGCAAGCTCACACTGAGAAGCAGATGTTCCTAGGAACACACTGACTAATTTATTTCATATCACTCCTTAGAGAGTCTTACAGCTGGGCAATGACTGCAAGTCTCTATCATGCCAAATAGCTTCTACCACTCTGAGTCCAGAATGCCCTGAAGAATAGTAACACAATTAAGCAACAAGTTCAACAGTGTTATTGCTCACGAAGAAGAAGGCAACAACTAAGAGATCATATCCATGCGGAAATTTGTGGGTTTAGATGCTGTTTCTAGTTACTACTTTTGTTCAGAGCAAAAGAGCAAATTAAACACCAACAGCATTCTTCTTCAGAGCAGCCCCTATCTCAGTAACTCCCTCAGACACAATGTTGTGTCACCATATGTGCACAGCAGTTCGCTGGGCTCAGGACCACCAGCCCAAGTCCATCCCAAAATGTTCTACTCATAATAGCTGCTCAGTCTCTGGAGCCAGGGTGTGGGTGCTGTGGCAAGAGGGCAGTGCAGGGCAGCCCTGTTCATTTTGCTCCCACTGTTCCTGTTAGGCAACAGCAAGGAGGGCTGGACTAGCAGTCAACCTGCATGGCAGGGGCTGTGAGAGTAACCAGATGCCTGTTTAGCACTTGGTGGCTTTCTGCCCAAAAAAGCATCAAGACCCTGTATGGCCTATCTCAGTGGGGAGGCCGAACAATCAGGATATATGTCATCAGCCACTTGCAACATGCATATGAAGCCTGTAGAATATATTATTACAGATAAGTATATCAAATGTACTTGTCTCAAAAATATTTTTTAAAAATTTTTTAAGGTAGAGGTATTCAACAATCAGCTTCTTTTGTATGGGAACAATACAGTATTAATTTGGGGGTTTTTTAAACTAAATTCATTGCAAAGCATCACTATTAATCAAAGGAAGGGTTTATGTAGAATTTTCAGTAAACTCATTTGTAAGTATAGGGATTTGTGTGATGCAGTAGACACAATCCTGTGGCCTGAGAATGCTTTGTACAATAAATTAAATTAACCCTGCCTCTTGTGCTAGCTGGATATCAGGCATGTGGGAAACGACTAAGCATCTTGGAGCTCAATTATATACTTACTGTCTAGGCAGAAATACAGATCAACTGGGTTTATTTATGAAAAGAGACTGGGTTAGGTATCTAATAAGACTTAGAAATAGTTCAGGGAGGTTTTACTGACAACTGATGCTGGCTGTCCAGATCAATGAAGATGGAGGATTGCCCTGCTTAAGAAAAACTTTGACAACAGTAGATCAGGGACCAAGAACTCAACCTCTTTTATTCTGAGCCAGTTTAGAACAGTGTCTTTGGTCTCTGCTATACAGAGTTAACTGAAAGTAACCTACATGAATGGCTGATATACTCCTTGCCAGGGAACAGAAAATGCTGCTGGGGAATCTGAGGTGCCGTGTCTGCCTCAAAGGGACATACATAGCTACAATTACAGACATCACACTGCTCCACTGTGGCTCATACAGGAAGTTTGAAGGCTGTCTGCCTTCACAACCTTAGGCCAATGTTCAGTTAAGGCAGCTTTTTTGCATTTTCAGGTATCTGAAGTCTTTTGTATGAGCAAATTCATATGGGAGATATGATTCACACTATTTGAAGTGCAATGACAGATGCAGTGCTCCAAGAGAGCTTCAGGCTACTCTATCTTAATAGACAGTATACTGCCAATTTGCATATAACAAGCTAAAGAGATGTTATTTTTCAACATAAACATGGCAGGAAAGCCACTGACACTTATTTGTACTATGTCAGCTACATTCCCTCAGCCTCATGATTTTTCTTTGTACAATGCCTATGTTTAAGTCTAACTAATTCTGAAAATCATGATAAAATAGCATGTTGTATTACTCCTCACATGGTGCTGTTTTAAATAGGCATGCTAAAATTGTCAATAATGAGCACCATGTCTCCATGCCTGTTTTTATTAGGCATTTAAATAATATCCAATTCATGAAAGACTTCAGCTAAAGCTAATAAATATACAGTAGGAAACAAAGGGTGGACTTCCATGTAGGTTATCTGGTTATAGGGTTGGATTTCTCTTTTCACCCAAGAATTACCAGAATTCCTTGGTGTTTCCAAAGCTGACCTACCACTCTGCTGAATGGGATTAAAGATGGAGCATTTTGCTAGCTGTCTGGGTGCCAGATCTGTGCTGTCCTCCTAAAAGCTTGGCTGGTATAGTACATGTAGTACTCAGATTACAGAATGGTCTTGACATATGTATGAATTACTATATGAAATACTAAGGACCTGATTGTGTTCTCTGCTTAGGAATTGCAGTGGGTTTAGTTCAGTGAAGTTCATATTCTGTATGCCTTATTTGGAAAAACAAAGCTTCTTTTATAAAACATTTCTTCAATAACTATGTTAAAGAAAATATAAACTGAAAAAATACACAATAGCTGTAAAATTATGCAGTAAATTCTACTGAGCTTTGCATATGTTTAGTTATTTCCTCCAAGGCATTTGAAAAGCTACAATAGCAAAGACTTGTGTAGTATCCACTCTCAGTTGAGAGTGACTGCATTAGAGCATGCTTTAATGAGCCACTGGGTCATGCTTTTCTATCTGGGTTAAGAATGAGCTCCAAGAACTGCACAACAGCAATGCAATGTGAAAGGCCAAACCCACCCAAACAATCCAAGTATGTCCCATCAGTCCTGGAATTCAAGGCAGCTGTAGAGACAGGTTAACAGCTGGAGCACTGTGCTTCAATTTGTTCTCAACTCTCACAGATTTCTAATCCTATTTATTCATTGTCTTAATATTTAACTCCTGGGCAGAAGATGTCATGTCTCAGCTCTGCCAGAAGATAAGTATTTTATAGAAAGACAAATAGCAACCCTCAAAGTATTTGCAACTTCAGGATATATGAAATTTGTGGAGAGAGAGTTTCTGTTCTAGCAGCAAGAGACTTGGAATAGAAAAGGACACAGCCCTCAAGAGGACAGAGACCGAACTTTTGGGGAAATATAGTTCTAAAATAAAACATGAGCATTGGGAAATGACATGGTACACATACGCAGCCATGTATTAAACATACATTTAAACATGCACTCATTGAAAACTTGTATTAAGATCGCATTCTTCTTTGCCTGTACTAAAGCCTGAACTGAAGCATAGTCTCTGAACTACTGCCTTTAATAATTAATGCTATCAGGAACCATACAACTTTAATGGCAGTGTTTTTCTGTATATCCTACTCACATACCCTTTTTAGGGTATATTTAGTAATATCTAATTGGTTTGCAAAAAGATGAGCCCGTTACTCAGGACTACTCTGGCCCCCATCAGGACATTCTATAGGATGGTTTTAGTGAGTCTTTTCAGTGACTTGTGATTTGATGCTACATAGCCACTTCTCTTTGCCCTATTTTTACAACAGAATGACCTACACCTCTCCTTCCCCATGAAATGATCTGCAGCCTTTTAGGGAAGAACATTACACAGGGCAAAGCTGTGGTTCAGATTGAAAGTTAAGCCTCAGCTAAATGGAGACCAGTCTGACAATGACCCTAAGACCTTCCTGAAGTCTTCAGTCATGTTGCTATGGCAATGAAGCAAATTGAATCAGCTTCCTAGTATAATTCAAACAAACAAACAAACAAAATAAACAAACAAAAAAATAAAAAAAAACCACCAAGGAGAGGTGAAAATACATTGCTGGTACAATGGCAAGTCAGGCAGTTGTAAAATTGAGGCTGTAGTGGTAAAGAGCTGAGAACTATACTTTATCAAGTTGAAAAGTCCAAAGTTTTTTCCCTCAGTTATGATGAAATCAAGGAAGTAGGTCTATTGTCACTTCAAGAAGTATTTCACCTCGAGTTTTCACTGCAGCTGCACGCAGCTGTGGCAGATCAAAGTGCATCAGCAAGATACTTAGAAAGCATCACTGCTCCAGATACACACACACACACTCTAACCAGCTCCAAGCTAAATTCTTCCTGTGTCAGTTACATCATCAAAATGACAAAACCCAATAGTTTTGTTCAAGAGAACATCCTTTACTGCAGCAGGTGATATTTGCTTTTTCCCTTGTTGAAAGACAATCCCTTGTGCTTCAATTACATACAGCATTTTTCCTGTCACTTAAGTGCAACCCATTTCTGTGACAACCCTGACACTCCAGCACTATATGTATCTTGTGTCTGGGAAGACAAAGCATTCATCCATCTCCTTTAAGGCTGCCACTGAGACTGCCTCATAAATCATCTGGCTGAAATAACTCAGGGCTTAATCCAAAGCCCACTGCAGTCGGTGACAAGCTTCATACTGATCTCAGCCAGCTCTGGACTGGTACCATGGGACTTTATATAACTGTCATCCCAGACACATGACTCCCTTTGCCTCTAGGGAGCAGGGCAAAGCCTTGGATTTGCCATGGAGCAGTTAAAGACATAGCACATCCCATCACCCAATGGCTCGTAGGGTCCTTTTTCCCCTGACCTCACACTTGATCAATACAAACCAGATGCAAAATACCAGCAGACTGGCAGAGTTAACACTGTCATACTTCGTCCTGGGTTTCCCAGACTATGCATGAAAAGCCTCATCTTCCCATGAGGTAAAAGCTGCTGGGTCCCTGCCAAACTCAGTATGTGCAATAAATCTGAAAGCCTAAGGGAAAACTGGACAAAGTCCCATATGTCTCCAGTTGGACACATGCCCCCTAGAGAGGTCTGCAGTGCTGCTCCAAACATGTTGATAGGCCTCCAGAAATTCAGAAAAATACAAATAGTATTTGTCCAGTCTGGCTGGACAAAATTTCTGGGTGGGTGCAGTGAGCCTATGTAGGGAATCCAGAACATGTGGGATACCTAAAAAAGGTAAAAGATGCAAAAACCCACTTACTTTCTGAGTTAGCATCAATTTGTATCTGAGTTGCCACAGTATGAACTACTAGCCACGGCACACGCCAAGGGTGAAATGCAGTGTTGGTCTTCAAAAGACAAAACTGGCCTCTTCTCAGGCTTCTCTTCCTAAGCATACGAACCCACAATGCCAGGGCTACACAGCACAACAAAGCATCATTTCCAACTGATTTCTAATGGAAAAAACCCAAAAACACAAAGCCTAACACCAGACCTCCAGGACTGAACTTACAATAAGCTTCTCCAAGGATTAGACTTAAATAGGTGGACATCAGTGGCTCCAGCATCACAAACACTTGGGAATCTGATGGCACATTTACCCTGACCAGTCCTCACATGGCTTCTGACCCCTGGAGAAGGGACAGTAACACCAAGTCACTTCCTCTTGGGCATGGGGGGCCTGAGTCAATGCTGCTACAACACATTGTTACTCCTCAGTCTTTCCTGGGCACAGGCATCAGGCTAGAAAGACATGCATTCCATGTAATTTCATCCCAGGAAATGGCAAAATGCGTCACTGGAACTGGCTGTGTTACAAATACTGTTTGATATGGCTGCTTGCATTTCTGGGTTTACTGTTCTACTCAAAGAAGTCTAAACAGTGTCTGGGTGACCTATCAAACATGTTACAGCCTACGTAGTCATCCATCTATCCATCTTGCAATGGAAATGCTTACAACCAGTGGTAGTTTCCCCACAGTCAAGCTACAGCCCACTGATGGAGCGTGAAGGGAAATGCCCTGCACCCAAGCAGCAGGTGTCAGTGCTCAGAGCTGACAAAGCACTTTCTGCCTTCATGCTGCACCTTAGGACTGCACAATTCACTTCATAAAATGTTTGGAATTGTTGAGAGGGAAGTCTGCTGTAGCTTATGACATGCACGCAAACATGTTGAAGTCATATTTTTAAAGGTAAAGATCATTCGAAGTCCCTAAAAATCTGAATTCACCAAAACCAATCCATCATCACATATTTATTTGTTAATAACTGCCCCAATGCCACTGCCTTTCACTAGATGTGAGCAGTGCAACAAAATGGGGGCAGATGCTGAGCTCAGCTCCTTCTCCATGTTGCCCCTGTAGGGGGGCACGTTTCAGGAGGTCCTTGCTCCTAAAGTCACATCCCAATTGGGGAACAAGGCTCTGTTATTGTTAATGTAAACAAAAAAATAAAAAAGCCAGACTATATTATTTTTAAGATCCCAAGATTTTTAAAGTGGTCTTGTGACTTTAAAGAAGTCTGACTCATGGTACTTGAATGCTTGAAGTTGGCAGCAATGGAGGGACTGTGGCAAAATTTAGAGTACAGCAATTTATTGTTAAAAGGCTTCAGATGTGTGGGAAAGGCCATAGAGCACATCTGCAGCAATCTGGGAGAAAATAGGGACACAGGCCCAAGCCCTTCTCCTCTGGCTGGGCTGCCACTGAGTTCCCCTCCTCTGTGAAGGCTACCACGACAGTAAATTGCAACAAAGCCACTGAGACATGGCTAAAATACTTCCCAAAAGCAGGGGCGGGGACATATACCTGAAGCCCTGGATTTAGGCTTCATAGTGGCAAAGGCAGAACTCCTTACAACCAACTCCCTGCTATGTCCACAAGCCAGACATGGCTGATGCTCAGGCCACCCGACAGCCTCTGCACATTCACATGAGAGCTTGGAGGTTTTCAAAGTCAAGTAACACTTTCTGTGGAAAACACTCTCCAAACTACCTCCAGCATCCTCCCAAGGCCACCCAGGGCCCCTCTATTCACAAAAAACCCCTATGGCTTGAGCCTTTCCTTAAACAAATTTTCTTAAAGCAGAAGTGCACTAGAAGTATATAAACACCACGTGCTATACTATACACCAGTGTGTGCTCTGCAGTCCCTCCCATGCTGCCCAGCACACAAATACAGCCCTAGGCCCAGGGGGAATTTTCTGGGACAAGAAGGCAGCTTAGTGCATGGCACATTTGCTCTTCTGCCTTTTGGGCATGGCAATAGCTGTATTGTACAAAAGGAGGCTGCTGCCTGATTTCTCTTTGGCCACTACACTTCACATGAGTTTATTTATCTGTCAGCAATGCTGCTGCTTTCCAGAGATCATGAGTTCAGCATATAGCCTGACAAGAGCTCACATACACAGTTTTTCGTGGCAACACTTCCTTCTTGAAGAACGGGAGCTATTGCATCTTGTCTGCCTGGGTTCCCCCCTGCCTCCCAAGTACCATCAATTTTCCATCAGGCAGTTGCTGATGTAGCAGGATCTTATTAAAAAGCTAAAAGCAGGCATACAAAATATACTGCATTCTGCTGGCTTCCATTTAAAACTGCACTGAAATTTTTTTTCTATAGCATTCAGAATCCGAAATACTAGGGTTTTGTCAGATCATGGGAAAGGATAGAAATGAAGTCTATCTTCAGAATTGAACCCAAAACTGGAAACAACATATGCTTAAACCTAGATTTTATTTCTTTAAATCATTGTAGTGTTAATAACCTAAATAAAATCTTTATATCACTGAAGACATTACAAAAATAAATGGAGCCTGACCTTTTCCGTGCTTACACCAGTGCAAATCATGGGAAACTCCACTAAAGCAAAGAGAACTATACAAGTGTAAAATGGGTTAAGTAATGAAATGTCATTCCCAGTATTTTCATGGTGTTTCTTTCATAAATTGACATCATCATACCCACATCAATTTCTACTCTCATTGTTACCACAGTAAATCTATAATAACTGGTAGCAAATGCTGCCCTTGATGCCCACATAAAATGACTATAAGTAATAAAAAGTGACAGGCAGTACAAATACAACAGCAATTGCACAGTAATGGCAGACAATTCACAGATATGCAATACTGCACATACCAAGTGTACCTCAGCTTCCAATTATATCTAATAACTTCATCTCTAATATACCTATTACCAGACATACGTAAATATCTGAAAAACACAATCCCTTCTGCACAGCACTCACATAGCATCTGGCATGAGCTTTCCTATCAATGATTTCACACACTCATATTCCACCATTGCTGTTTACGTTATCTATATAACAAAATAACTGCAAGCCAGGACATTTACAACAGCCTAAGGGAATTAAACACTAGACATAGACACCCCTCATCTCTCCCACAATATTAACTAAAGCTATTTTATGGCATGTATTGTTAGCACAAGGACTCTTTGGTTAGCTATAGCATACTTTGGAATTTGAGACAGAAATTCTCAAAGCCACTGCTAATCAAAGGCAACCCGCCAGCACCATTATCCATATGTAGCACCTCACCTCTCTGCTTCAAGGCGCATTTCCTCACGCTTTTGCCTCCTGAGTTCTCTGCGGCGTTCAAAGTCATCCATGGTGGGCGTTTAAGTGTTCCAAGCTCTGGAAAGATCCAAATCTAAAAGGGAGGTGGTCACTTAGATGAGAGAGAAAACACACTGGATGTATTTAACCAACTGAGTCCATTTAGTTTTGTTTTACTGTCTTAACTTTGCTGTAACTATTTTGTTTTTCCATCAAAAAATTTAACTTCCTCAGCATTGTTGAGATAAACAAGATAAATGAAATAGCTTGTAGGATAAACACAGCCTGTGCCTGCATTTATTTTCCTAGTTAAAATTCAATCAACCTGCTTTAAGTAAGGGCTGTATACATATGCTAGCCGCAGACTAGCTATTTGTAACATCCTAGGTCTTTTCCACAAACAAAAGCAACAATTCAGCAGGATTTTAACTTTAAGCTTCCAAATTTTCACAGGAAGCAGTAAAAACACTGCACAAGAGAGTTCTTGCTTTCCTCAGTTGCACAGATAAAAGTTTTGCAAAAGTTAGTCCTTGTCTGTCTGTTCCCACTGCCCCTTCCAAAAAAAAAAAAAAAGAAAGAAAAGAAAGTGGAAAGAGGAGAAAATTAGGGGAAAAAAGAGGAAAGAAAGGAAAAGAGAAAAGGGTGGGGTGGGGAGGTAATTAAAAAAAAAAAAGAGAAGAAGAAAAATAAGCCACCACTTTTAAATACCGTCCAAGAGAAGCCAAACTATTTATAACTCCTGCTCAAAGAACAAAAACTGGCAATTTTTTTTTTGTATTTAATCCACGCGTTCTCCCCATGCCCTACCTTCTTTTTTAAGATTTAGTCCATGAAGTATTTTCCTCTTTCTAGTTCTTCATGTGCAAAGCCTTTCCAGCCTTGGTTTATATCCCATCAAGCCGAGTATTACAAAATTTCCCTGCAGCCCCCAAACCAAAAATGACTACCAGAAAAGGGAAAGCTGCTCTCTTTTTGTCCCTGCTTTGTTTACAGAGCTGTCAGTGGTTAGTTAAACTCTGCCTGGAATCTGGCATTTAAGGCCTGCTCTAAGATTGCTTCCTGTGCAGGGCTGGAGGCCTCAGCTTCCTCTGCAATCCTAAACTCTGTGCTGCACTCCAAGGATTTCCACCCCCCACAGTCCTCCCCAAAACCACATTTCCCAGCCCGTTAGTCCATTTATGCTGCAGAGAAAGCCACTGTGTAGATGCAGACTAAAACTTTGCAAAAGTGGCTTATGAGATGCTTGCAGTTTAAGGGAAACAAAGCCAAGGTGCATTTTTAAGTTGTTTGAAGCACTCTGTTTGCAGATGTGGATCTGTCTAGCAGCTTTATATTTCTGCCTGCCAGTGCAGAATCCAAGTGCTCTCCACATAAAATCAGTGGCACTAGCAAAGTCTTGCATGACTTAAGGGAATTCATGGGGGGGGTTTGCCCCCCCTTTTTGGACTAAAACACTGCTGAGGGCAGGGGTTTGTGAAGGTTATCTTACTAGTTTAGTTTTCTAAGGGTGGTTTTGTTTTGGATTTGTTCCTGGATTGGGGGATTTTAAATTCTGTTGTTGTTGTTGATGTGGTTTTCCTTGCATTTGTCTGGCTGGGGTTCTTTCGTGGAGGTTCAAAGGAAATGTTAATTTTGCAAATCTCATAGAGACACTACAGTTGCTGCTGCTTGCTGGGGGTTTTTTTAACTCACAGACCATATATCTAAAAAGCAAGTTGTGACAAGATTTTTTTTCAGTCTTGTGTTTGCTTACTCATACACCTTAAAGAACACAGAACAGCACATATGCTGTTTTCTCTCAAGAAGTGTTTCCACCTCTGCCTACATGTGCCACTAAATCCAGACTCAGTTCCTTTGCTAGAGAGCCTGTGAGTTGAGGACTCATGTGGTTCCCCCTGGCTGAGAGATGAGAAGCAAAGGAGGAATGGTACACTATAAAGCAAGTTCAAAGACACATGCTGTGTTTCTCTACACATAGGGCAGACGGTGTCCACAGAAACTGAGACTGTACTAGACAGCAGCATTTAGTCTGTGGAGTACAGTCACCATCAGGGATTTAACTGTTTGACTGTTAGGATGACAACTCCTGTGCTAGAAGTGAAAATCCCCAAGTTTTTTCCTGCTCTACCTCCCCAGAGCAGACACACTTTGACATCTGATTTATTTGCACCTTCACTTTTCTTCTGCACAGCTCCAGGCTCTGTGCATCCACCTTTCCCTCATCCACCCCTTACCTTTCTACATGGTCCTCAGCACTATCTCTCATCTCCAAAAACTCAAGGTTTCTTCCTCCTGAGGAAGTCTGAGGAGGATAATAACAATAACCCAGAACTATTTCTCTTCATTCTCCACTCCTTTCCTTTCAAGTAGCATTGGGGAGATTGCACAGCAGTGATAAGAAGTTCCCTGATGCAGAGTGTTTTTCTGTTGTGCAGTGGACATCAGATGGATAGCTGTCCTGGGAGTTTATTATAGTGCCTCCTCCCAAAGGACTGAGGTCCCGCCACTGCATGATATTCAGAAGACTTGCAATCCAAATCTCCTTTTTCAAAAATTAGGAAGCCACTTGGGAAATAGAGATCAAGTCAACAGTACAACCTTTAGTTAGGAAAGCTGTATCAGTGCAAGAAAAGGAGTCACCAGCCAGAAGGTTCACTTGAAGAAGTGAGCTATTCATTGTCTTCCCCAAAATGATAAATTGTCATTCAGCCTCTGAGAACCACTGGACACTAACATCAATCTGTCTCAAAATGTTTCCTGTGTCCACAAAAATAGATACTATACAATACGTATTTTATATATAGTGTACAAAATTTAAGATTCTCAGACAGTTCTTACCTCTCAGAAGACTCAAAAATTATACATGAAGGTACCAATTCTTTGTAGCATTTTCTATCAACTATTTTTAGGAGCATGCACATTTTAATACTCTTTTTTAAAATGAAAATTGTTCATGAGTGAAAACATCTTGGGACAAAATGTAAAACTCCACCCAGCTCTACTCCAGAGCCTGCCTTCAGAACCACATGTGAAAATATCTCTCTCTGTGACCTTCTCATGTGTGCAAGGGAACTTTTTTTTTAATTATTCTTTCATTGTGGATTTTTTTTCTGTTACATGGTATAATAACTTACTGTCAGACCAAAAACATTTAATTTTTCTGAAAAGAAAAAAACTGTCCCTCAAAAACCCATTTCAAATCAAAAGCAATTCAAACTCCTCTTTAGCTTTATTTTAAATGTAAAAATTTTGATTTTAAAAGTATGATGAAAAAATATTTTGATGTCTCCATTTTTTCTCCAAATTATTTCCAGATATGTTTTTCACCTAATTCAAGCAGAAGTCATCAATAAATTTGAAAGAAGCAGAAACACACACACACACACATATAGATATAGATACAGATATTTAGCAAATAGATGTAGATGTCTAAAACTATTTGACCAGTGCTATTCCCCTGACATCCACACATCCATGCAAATTACTGGAATATGGGCCACTGTGAAAAGGTGGATGACAAAATTTATCAGTTTGTTGCTTCTACCTCAAAACCAGACTCTAACATATTTTCAATCTTTACACCACTGAAATAATACTGAAAGAATCTGAAGTGGACGTTTGAGAGTTTTCCACCACCAGACTCAGAAGAGGGATCTGTAGAAGAATTTTGAAATCTTTGACCCTGCCTTTAAAAAAACACAATCAACCAAACAAAAAAATGACCCAAAAACAAACAAAAAAACCCCAAACCACTCCCAGAATATACTGAAGCTAATTCTTTCTCAGGACCTCAGGTTTTACACAGCCTCATTTACAAAGGCCTTGTCGGGGTCTCTGTGTCTTTTGATTCTGAGACTGAACCTTCAGATCATGGGATGTTTGATGAACTCTGTGGTCTTTCTGAAGATATACTAAGACAAAGAGATGACAAATAAGCAAAGTAACTTATAGAATCATAGAATCAATTGGGTTGGAAAAGACCTCCGAGATCATCAAGTCCAACCCTTGGGCCAACTCCAGTCCCTTTACCAGATCATGGCACTCAGTGCCACGGCCAAGCTCACTTTAAAAATCTCCAGGGATGGGGAATCCACCACCTCTCTGGGCAGCCCATTCCAATGCCTGAGCACTCTCTCTGCAAAGAAGTTTTTTCTGATCTCCAACTTCAATTTACCCTGGCAGAGCTTGAGCCCGTGCACCCTTGTCCTATTGCTGAGTGCCTGGGAGAAGAGACCAACCCCTGCCTGGCTAGAACTTCCNCCTGGGCACACTGTTGGCTCATGTTGAGCTTCCTGTCAATTAGTACCCCTAGGTCCCTTTCTGCCTGGCTGCTCTCCAGCCACTCTGTGCCCAGCCTGGAGCGCTGCAGGGGGTTGTTGTGGCCAAAGGGCAGGAGCCGGCACTTGGCCTTATTGAACTTCATCCCATTGCAATCAGCCCATCTCTCAAGTCTATCCAGATCCCTCTGCAGAGCCCTCCTGCCTTCCAGCAGGTTGACACTCCCTCCCAACTTGGTGTCATCAGCAAATTTGCTGCTGATGGACTCAATCCCCTCATCTAAATCATCAATAAAGATGTTAAACAGGACTGGACCCAACACAGACCCCTGGGGAACACCACTAGTGACCGGCCCCCAGCTGGATGCAGCTCCATTCACCAGCACTCTCTGGGCCCGACCCTCCAGCCAGCTCCTAATCCAGGAGAGGGTACACTTGTCTAAGCCATGGGCTACAACACTGACCCACATTGCCATGTTACTTGAATCAAAATCACAACAAAGTTTGTGCCCTGCAAATACCATGTCTCCGCAAAAAACACTCTTCATTTTGAAAGTTATACCAATCTATCCCTCCCTCTTTGCAATTCGCATAACACCTTTGATCTTCAGTTGACTGTGGTTTGTTGCTAAAATTGGTTGGTCTTCATTGTTTTGCTAAACAGTCTTCCTTCCAGAAAGGACATTTAATCCCTCCTAGAAAAAAAGCACACACATGCAAATCCCACACCCTCTTTTTATCTTTTATCCCATAGGACAGTTCAGAATTTTTTGAATCTTCTTTTTTCAAGCTTTCATCAAGGTATAAAATCAGAGGCACAGTTATATACAATTGTAAATATGCAAGTAAATATTTTAATAGCCATTTATGGGAATATGAACAATAAATTGGCCAGGTAGAAACACATACAAACCACATAACTGTGCAATTCCAATGTAGAGAGTAAAATAACCTACTGCTCTGGTTCAGATTTAATACTGTCCTCACCTTAGTCCCAGCACTGATTTCAGAGACAACACAGCTTCCAGGGGAACTTAAAAAAATAGATGAGCTATACTGGTAAAAAGCAAAAATGCAATCTGCTACTCAGGTCTCTGACAAACAGAAATGCCTTTCTTTCAAGACCTACCAGTCACCTTCCTATTACATTCCCAGACTGCAATGTTTACACAGAACCTCTGCACCCGCTTCAACCTAGTCCAGCCAAAAAATTTCAAGGCAAAGCATATGCCCTAATATAGCACAGCTGCGTGTTGTACATGGCTCTACACCAGTCATGTCTGGTGACAGCACTGTACAAGCACATGTCATCTTGCTTCCCTCACACTACAATGAAAAAATTACAAATTTCCTCTTTATTACCTTCAGGCTGAAAAAGCCTGTAAGTCATGGCTGTTTCCTTAATGTGGGATCACTCGCAGGAATCATTTGCTGCTCCAGTGTTGTGAATGCCCAGGGTGAGCCTCACTCTAACAATTGCTAGGCAGACTGCAAACTGTGATGACTGCCCATGCAAGACAACAAGGATCAGAGCTTTTGCCAGACCCATGGCAGTAGTTGGTGCATTCTACATTAAAGCATGAGGGTACAACATGGCGTCATTTATCTGAAAGGAAGGAAGGGAATTTGGCTTTAGGTTTCTTTGTAACTGGAGTAATCTGCTGCTAAATTTCCTAGCTTATCTACAGGCATATACGTACACTATGTACCAGGTATATCCCCTTTATGCCTTAGCCCAACAAGCCTCTCATGCTGGTAAATGAAGTAGGGCACCAGCACAGACTCATCCTACACTAATATAGGATCTCAGATTTGTGGGAGCTGATAGAAATTTTAGGACCCTTCCAGCTCCAGCTACACAAAGGTTATCTACATGCTTGTAAGTGGACATTTGATTGTCCTCTGACCTGCCCTCACTGCAGGATCAGTGGTAACACAAGGCCTAAGTTATTGCCCTGTCATTGCCTTCCTTTTTTTTTTCTAAATACTATCACCAAAAGTATCAAATGTCTCAAAGCAAGCAGCTTTTTGAGTTGTACTCCATTAACCCACATGCCACATTTTCCCATTTGCCTTCACTTCAGTTGTCCCAAAGCCCTGGTATGGAAATGTGGACTTTTCAAATGTCAGTAAAGGACTGGTCAGTGACAAGCACGAAGAATATCTTATTTCAACTTGCTACATGCCATCTACTGTATTGCTAGGACATTTACCTTTCTTTCTACCTCCTCCACCTCAGAAGTGAAAACAGAACCCCTTCATTGCCCCTTTTACAGCTGAAAGCAACTCGGCAACACTCATTGTCTAAATGTGATTTGTTTAATCTGGCACCCATGAAATGCAGGTATGACAAGCATTCTACTGCAATATCTGGAAGAATTAGAGTTCCTTAATCTATTTTCAGTCAAAACAAATAAATGTGGGTTTTATTAAAATCTGTCAAAAACACTTGGAAATTATTTTCATTGTTTCCCTAGTAATTCTGTATTAGAAGCATTCAGTGCCACTCAGATCTTTTAGAAACACGCACAACTTCATTGAAGTCAAATGGTGAAGTTCAAAGGACTGATTTGTCCTTTGTTGTACTTCATCCATGTTCTTTCTTTAATCTGAGATGTTGGATATCACTGGAATCATACATTACCAACAGTAAAGCTAACATTTAAAGAGGTTCCTCTTTCCTCCATAAATTCATTTTCAATGTTCCTTTCATGCAAAACCACATCTGCAGTTATTTCTGTAAACTTGGCCACGTATTCATATTGACTGCAGAAAATATACTCTTGCACATATATATGTATACACACACACACACACACAAATGCCTATTAAGCAGCTTTATTTCTTCACAAACAGAATAGCTCATTTGGAACTTAGGCAACATAAACATACCAGGTCATATGAACACAAAGTTTTATTCCAGTCTAGCTTGTGCCTTGTTTCATCCAACCACACTTGTTAGGACTATCACAGAGAATTCATCAATGGAAAACCAACCAAGAGCATCAAATTTTGGAGGCTTCTCAAGGCCTCAGTTTCAGTTCTTAGAACATTTCACTTCCAGCTACATGTATATGTCCAAAGCACTTGACTTCATGAGAAGAAGGCAGACAATTTCGTAGAATTTCAACAAGGAAGTCAAAAAGGCCATCTATTAAAATCTCTGCTTTTGGTATAAGGTACATTTGCTGTCTTGTCTTTCACAAGAGGGGAAAAAAGCTCATGTACATTAGTGGGGCATTTGTAAACCTGATGAACATATTAGTTAACATCTCTGTGGCATCCTAAGAAAACTATGTCGTGATTACATAGAATAGTGATTCTTAGTTGGTGTCCTGGAGACTACTGATGGCCCACAGGACCATGCAATGGTCCAGGCCCTCAATTCAAATTGGTGTTGAACAGGTTTCACCCACCCTTCTCTTCAGCACAAATTACCAAACTGTGCATCACAAATGTCCTTGAAGGTGCCAGGCCCTGTGTCAGCTCCTGTTGCAGGGTGAACACAAAAGTGCTGACAAAGTGCTTTATATAGGATTTTGTCACTGCCAGAGTTAACTCAGGTCTGCAACTAGAAGATCCATGGCTGATCCATCTCTCATATCCAGGATCTAATTCATCACTACAGAGCTGTGTTGTCTCAGAAGTGCTAGCAAACATCTAGTGTGCTGCTGACTACACCATAACACACTTCTAAGCTGCAGCAGTAGTAGTTCTCATCTCAGAGCCAGTCAGTTGCAATGGGAAGTCCTCATTTGTCTTTACTCCCTTGGGCAGATTGAGTGCGCGTATACCACTTCCACTCCTACTTTCTTCCTCTCCTTTCTCCTACTGCACATAAGAGCCCAGTAGAGCTTTCTGCTGACATTTGGATTTGTATATACTGGTCCTACCCCTGATCTCTGTGACATTTGTCTATCATTTCCCATTAGCAAACAGAGGAAGGAACAGGACATTGCTGGAAGCTGCACAGCCGCTGGTTCTCATGGTAGAAGGATCGACCCTTGACTCTCCCCTTCAAATCTCCTCTGAAGTATTTCAAGTATGTTGTCCCCAAAGATCAGAAGATACTGAAATATTATTCGTATACAAACTAGAGTTGAAATCCTGGTCCTATTGGAATCCCTGGCACACTTCCCAGAGACTTCAATCAGGACTGGATTCCAGCCTTGCAGGATAAATTCATCTAATATATACTATGAAAGTTTTTTCAGCTTACCCTGCTTGTCAAAAAGTGGTGTGATCTTAGATTTTGCCAATATAGGCTACTTCATCCTCTCATACCTTTGTGCACGCACATGCAAAGGCAGAATTTATTTTACTCTTTCAATGCTTGTGGGAAACAAATTATTTTTAGTCATGCATTATCACTGAGGAAATGCTTAGCCTTTGTTGTGTATATAAAGGGCAGAAAAGCTGCATTGCCTTTCACTACTGTTTAATCATAAGTGAAAATATACCAGGTAATGACAATGAGGCCCCCATTCTGAAGGACAAAATACACAGAAATTGATGGGGGTTTATAGTCCACAAAATGATTTGTAAAATTTGTGCTTAGTCCAAAATGAGCTCTGACTTGTATTCACTTTTTCTCTGCAATCAAACACTGGGAAACAGTCTCATGGGATATCATTCACTAGTTCCCCTTGCCTTTTATCTGCTTCTACCAGCAAAGACCATATTCAGTTTGTAATCTAATCACAAGAATACCCACATCATGCACTTAGTCCTCCTGCATGCTTTGCCACAAATCTCTGGCCTGACAATTGAAACTTGTGGTCATGTCCCTGCTGTTGGCCAATTTCATCTCTCACTGAAACTCCAAGAACAGGAAACAAGTGCCCATGCCAACAACTTCCAGTTAGCCCTTTGCTCTTAAAAATAGGAAAGAACAACTAGCTTACATGACCAAAACATATTAAAGAGGAGAATGCACTTCTTACCCTGTTAAATGACAATGCCAATTCTCTCAATGATTTCTATTAGAAAAAAAAAAAGCCAGATCATGAAAAAGAATATTGCGTAGGCAGAAGAAGCTGCACAGCTGTGGAAAGTCAGTCTTCAGTTTCTGGCCAACATAAAACTGCTAGCTTGTATAGCTTTAAAGGCAGCTTTAAAAAAGGAAACAGAAATGCCTGCACGAGCTGATGAGCATGCCCTGAGTACTGTGATACTGCTAGTCCCTTCTGGATGTGCAAGGGCACAATGAACCCATACTGCAGTACCACCACAGAGATGTGAAGCAGAACAAGCCATGGAAGGAGAAAGCATGTGGGGGCTCTTGCCTAGTGGTGCAGCAGAAGTGACACAAGACAGAGCAGTCTGGTTCTCATTGTGACAAGCAGAGGCTCATACAAACAGTCGTCACAGCTCTGGCAACAGGCAGAGAGGCTGAACTGGGAGCAGGGCAGACATCAGCCAGGGGATATGGTGCCCGGTTTAAGTGCAGAAGCAATTCTGCACCAGAGCTAGCAAAGAAGCCAGCAGTAGCAGCACACCTTTCCACATTTAACTTTCCACTTGAGAAGCATTTCCCTGTCCAGCCAAGGAGCTGATCAAAAATGGGAAGTATCAGCCAATCTGACTTCTGCTACTCTGCTATCCCTCTCATTTGATGCCTCCCCCTTGTCCTACACTTGCACCACCTCTGTTGACCTTCATGCTCACTTATAGTATTTCAACAATAGGTTTCCTGAATTTCTTTCTAAGTAGGTTTTAGGAATGTTTTGTTCACACACTTTCTCTGTATCTCTCAGGTCTTGAATTAAAAAGCTAAGGTAATGCCATTAAAAATAATAAAATGTTTGAGCAAATCTTAAGGTAAGATTCCAACAGCAACATTCACTCAGCCAGGCTTCAAACTCCACATTTCAAAACACAAAATCATGATATATTAAGCTACATAGTCAGTAATAAAAAATTATATAAAGATACAATGCAGCCAGCTTACTGTGGCTTCAGTTTTGTATTTTCAACTCTTTTTTTTCCCTGTTAAAACATGCAGCTCTAGGAATCCTAGTGCTGAGGATCATAAACTCAGTAAGAATTGAGGGGGTCTTGCTTGCTCTGTGGAGCCAGCAGTAGGCAACAATACCACGTTTTAGTCATTTTTAAAGAAAAAACAAATGTTACAAAAAACCCATACACCTGAAATTCTTCAGTTTGCTGCTATTACTAGTTGTGCTTTAAGGGACAGTAAGTATTTTGAATCCAACCAGTTCCTCAGAAAAAAATGAATGATAGATTTTCAAGGTCTTGCCTGTTGCGCTTTGACTTATTTTCCCCTCCCAATACCTGTACAGTTACACAAACACAATGCATGTCACAGTGATAAATACATTGCAGCTGAAAGTCCAGTTATTCAACGGCAGAACATCATGAAAATCTACGGAATTCCACCTGGAATGGATCCAACTGCAGAAATTTCTACTGGGCTTTTCCAGCTCACACTTTTAATCATCTTTAAAGAGAAACCCAGAATTGTTTCCTGCCAAGTAGCTATATCAATTTATCTTTAATAGGCAGCAATTCAGTGTCATTTTGGTTGAATACTGAAGCACGAGGTCAGCGCTAGCTTTAAGATGGTAAAGCAGGACAGCAAAAGTGCAAAGCCTTTCAACACAACAATTCAAGGTACAACAAAATGTATGTATGTACGTATGGCCAGACTTCACCAACGAAGATTCAAGGTCTCTCCCCACATGGGTGAGCCCTTCGAGCCTGCACAGTGGATTTTTTAGGTGAGGCACAGCGTGCACAGAACTGGCCCCACCGTTTAAGTCCTAAGGGTCCATTTGTCATGGTCAAGTGATCTTGGACAGTGACAGTGAAGTCCTTGGGACTGTCACAGCACCCGGTACTAACTGGGGCTGACCCTGCTTTAGCATCCAAGATCTGATTGGATTGGATGGCAGGGAGGCATTGAACTGCCAGGGGACAGTCCCCACTGAGACTCGAACTCAGGACCTTGGGATTCAGAGTCCAGAGTGCCATCCATTACACCACAGGACCGCCCCAGCAAAATAGATGTCCCTCACACCATTTGCCATATTTGAAGTCTGCATCATACATCCCCACTTTATGCTGTGTTTAGCTGAAAACAAGGAAACAGCAACAGTGAGGCTTTGTTACAATTAAAAAAAAAAAATGGGCAAAATTACATACTTGCATGCTCTTTGTGAGTCAGCATAAAACCTGAGGCAGCAAGACTACAATATTGCCAGCTCCCCTCACAGGAGTCACACAGGGAAGCTGGTAAATAATCTTAAAAATAATCTGACTACTAGATCTAGATATTCAGGTACACTTACTGAGAGCAAATACCACAACAGCAGTGTATACATACATCATTGCATATGACTGCGTGACTTCACCCTGCTGGAGAACAGCATCATCAAAACTTTCAACAGAGCCTGACTCAGAGCCTATTAAAACAAGACACGTAAGACCTAACAGTATCCTGTGTACTTAATACTGAGAGCACACACACTTTCATAAATGCTTTGTATTATTGTGACAAAAGGAAGTTACACTATAGGACTATATCAAGCCAATAAATTTTAAAGTTGTTTAATTTTTCTAGGAACAGTGCCCCAGACAATATCTGTGTGGACCAGAAAACAAAACAAGTATAATTTTCCACCAAAAAGTGGAAAAAAATAATATCTGTGCTGCACAGTGTCAACTGCCTTTCTCTAACTCCTCTTCTATAAGGATCCAAAATCAATATGGAGTCTTCTGCAGCCTCCTTTTTCAGCAGCTAAGTTTCACCCAGCTGAGACTAAAACACAGAGCACACATGTCTGACTGGTCACAATGTAAGTTCTAGGCACCAAAGGCACACAAAGTCCCTTTTTCATAGTCAACCCAGAGAGCACAGTTGTATGTGTGCAAACTGTTGGCCAAAACTAGAAATGCAAAGGTAGAAAGGGAGGGGAGGGAGGACAGCTTCAAACCTGTTTGCAAAGGCACTCAATTAGGAAAGCAGTCTATGTTTACTACGCAAATTGGTTTTCAAAAATCAATCCCCTTATCTTTAGTTATGGCCTAGCTGAAAAAAACAGCTGTTGAACTCACCCTTTAATTTTTACTCCTTTTCCAAAATGAAGAAAGCAGAAATAATTACATTTATGACTGGCATGTGTGGCATCCTGATGGTGGACTCCTCACAATGTACCAAATCTGATGGCTCTACAGGAGTGGAGTACAACTAGAGACACAATCTCTGCAAGGATATCCTATTAAATATATGGGAAAAACACTAAGAAAGTGTTATGGGTTTAGCTAGGTAGGCCTAAATTTAGGCTTTAGTTTTCAGACTAGGCCTGAGACTACTGGCTGACTTGAGCTGGGCTGGGCTAGCTGACAGTTGACTACTGGCCAATAGTATTCCATACTATATTTCGACATCATCTCAAAGTGTAGGAGCTAGTGTGGGAGTGGCTTGGTCAGTTCCTTTGTGGCCATGGCCCCAGAAGGAGGCACTGTACTGTCCCAGGAGGGACAGGAGGTTCAGGCCCAGAGCACCAACTTACTACCACGTTATCTTAGGGAAGTAAAATATTTGTTCTTAGTCTTCCTCTCTGCTTGGGTCTGTCCCTGGGGAATTGAGTTCTGTAGAGTGATTTGTAGTTAGAATAGTGGGATTTGTGTTTAATGGGGAGTTATTTTTGTTATATCTAACTTGTGTAATTGTGTGTTATATCGTCGTTTCTTTTAATTTTCTCTTTTCTGTATAAATATATATAGCTAGTTCAAGTTTAACTCGTTTTGAGAGGGCTTTTCCTTTCTTCCCTTTTCTCTGCAAGAGAGGGAGGGAGGCTTTGACTCTGTATTGGGCAGTTGGCATTTGCCAGCTTAAGCCAAGACAGATAATTGGTGGAGAATGCAGACAATGACCAAGGACCTTAGCAGGTGTCCCAAGACCTTGACAGGCTTCTCAGGAGCATTGTTATAGAAACATACCTTGCTATCTCCATTGTTTTGGTACATCTAGAACAAAAAACATAAACAACATTTTCTTGCTGCTGGGTGCTTGTTTTAACACTTATACTGACTGTCTTTGTGAGTTCAAAGAGCTCCAAATTGTATCTGCTGTGAATGTAGCCACTCCAGGGAGAGGTCTTACAGCCCAAGAGATATGTCTTTCTCTCCTGCCTCACCTCAAGGAAGAGAAAACCCCAAGTGTGGGTCACATGGTGAACTGTGGTCATTCCTGTGTGACCAGGGAAAAGACATGAGGAGGTGGGACAGTGCATCTACTTCTGTGCCTGAAGCCCAGGTATGGAAATCAAAACAGAAGAAAGCTGGTAAAAAACTGTCCACCTGTTGAAGCATAGATGCCAGTAAAGAGTCAAGAACAGCAATAAGGCTACCCTGCCTCCAGCCAGGAGAAGGAGAAGGACAAACAAGTCTATTGGACATTGCTGAACCAGAGGGGTGGCCAAGGCTTTACCTCTACACTGACTTGTGGATGCTAGCCAGTGTCCTGTGAGGGTGGCTGGACCAATGGAAGAAGACTAATTAGAAGCATGGAGAGGCCCATGTGGGCTGTTGATGTGTTGCATGACATTGCCACTTGAGTAGAATCTGTGGAGATCTGTCATGCAGATGCTCATGTGTCCAAAAGGCTGAGCTAATGAAGAGCATCACACCTGGACTAGCATAAAGCAGAGTTATTCCTGGCTCGATGGGCCCATGATGCCTTAGGCCACCTTTAGGTGGGCACGAGGCCGAGGGGTAGATTTAACCATGGCCACTATTTCTAAGGTTATCCACAATTGTGAAACATGTGTTTCCTATTGCAAAAACCCCTGAAGAGGGCATAGTGACCCCAGTGTGGGGATAGTGACCCAGTGTGGGGATAGAGACCCCTGAGAAGAGAATGGTGACCCCTGAGAAGGGGATGGAGACCTCAGTGTGGGGATGAAGACCCCTGAGAAAGAAATAGAGACCCTAGTGTGGGTATAGTGACCCCTGAGAAGGAGATAAGATGATCCCAGTGTGTGCCTATGAGGGGAGAATGCGAACACAGTCCCCCACTACCACAAATTAGGGAGTCGAGTTTCCTGCAAGACAGAAAGCAATGAAACAGAGGCAAGAATGGGAAAAGAAGTCTGAAAGAAGAAATAGACTGTGGGAAAAAATGTACAGAGAAGGATGATAGTGCTTGCAAACTTGGAGGACTGTTATAATCCATACCCCAGGTAAAAAACCCTGAAAATAGCTTGCAGCCTTATGAACAAAGAAAATAAAAGGCGGATCCAAAAATCATAAATAAACATGAGTAAACTAGGCAGATTTTTCAGTGCTTACCTCTCAGGACCAGGGTAGGGGCCACTCCTGAGATAAACTCATACACACACAGTTTGGGGGGGCATATCGAAAGCACTTTATTTCCAGCTGGGGTCTGGTTATAAGGACCCCGATAGGGGTGGGGTTTGGAGGGGATGGGACAGCCCATCTGGGGCAGGGCTAGGAAGAAGGGATGGCAGAGGAGCAGGGCAGGGAAGGGGTGTAGAAAAAACCTCAGGGAAATAACACACAGAGAGGGGGAAGGAGCATGGAGGATGCAAGCCTAGGAGGCTGAGCCCAACACTTGGCTGCACCAAATAAAACTTTTACAACTTGTAAATACTTAAAAGTGTCACTTTAGATACTATTAAACAATTCCCTAAACATAAAAAACAGGTTGGTCTGTAGTTAAATCTTTTCTCCCTTGCTTTTCCAATGCTGAAAGTAATTGAAAACAGAAGACATGCTTATTGATGTAGCTTAACTTTTCAGTAGCAAAAAGTATAAGCATTAGTTATATACCTGACGGTGTATATCAAATTTGCGCTCAGTTACACCCATCTACCTTCACACAAATATAGTTAAAACCCAAAAACCTGAACATTTACAGTCATATAAAATATATGTGAAATATACCCCAGAGTACCGATTAAGTGATACTGCTTGCAAGACACCCCAAATAAACATCCACATAAAGACAGGACCAGTTTTCTTGGCCAAGGAGTGCTGAAGAAGACACAAACTCATAATGTACCTCCCTACAACAAAATTGTATCACAAATAACATCATAAAAACTCTGCCTAAAGCACAATGTTGTATAGGAAACACATGTGATTCCAAAATCTGAAGGATGTACACATACTTCAGAAAGGACGTATCAGGAACAGATCTGCATTTTTACTATCTTTGCTACTGCTGTAAGTCCATATTATTTTGGTATTTACATGTAAAACAAGGCAGAAATACCTTTGGAGATGACTAAGCAGTTTCTTGATTTCCATTAAGTACCAAAAAGCAGTCTTGCCAATTTATTCATATTTAAGTTTCTACAACTTAATATAAACTCACTTCCAAGAACCACACAGTTCTTCTTAAAGTATGTGTAGAAAGAAGTCAATGACTGCTGTGCCAGCTGGCAGATTAAACAAGCCATTAAAGTAGGCTCCTACTGAATTTAAAGGATTGTTTTAAATATTTTCCCTCTCTTTGCCTCTACATCCAGAAATATTATTTAGGAAATATTTTCCAGTACCAGTAGAAAAAGTAAAAAAAAAATATTCTTAGCACTTAAGGAGTGTTCCTTCAATGTGGTCTCCTGCTGCACTTGGAATTCATTCCCTTGCTGTATGGCTTGCAGGGGTCCCAAAATAACTCTGACTACATGAAAAGATGGGGAAAGTGTGCTTGAGGTATATATGACTCTTCATTGAAAAGCAGGGACGGTCTGGGTTGATTGCTCGTAGTGGATGATTTCACTCAGACCATCGTTATCCCAGCTTGCAATCTCATAAACAATATCCTTCAGCCCCTTGTGCTGGGGACCAGCACTGTTCCTTGCATGTTATAGCTGGGAAAGGCACCAGCATTAAAAGGGCAAGGCCAACACCAGCTTGGAGCAGACTGGTAGAGCAGCTCATTTCTCTACAGTCTTCAGTCTACAGGATTTCAGTGATGAGAATTAAAAAACAACTGTGGTAAAGCCCTCTGCCTTCACACAAGAATCATTTTCAGCATTAATTTTTTCCTTTAGAGTTTCAAATAAGCATTTGAACTTTCTTAAATGTATCTGAACTTCATGATCTAGCAATATTCAAAGGATGAATGAGTCCAGAATAAACACTAGAATTGAACTTGCCATGGTGTCATCAATAAAGCAAGTTATATAACAGTATTTCAGACAAAATGCCCCTATAAAATTTTTCCAGATAAAACCTCCCAAAATATCTGAGTTATATCTGCTCCCTATGGCCATTTCAGGCTGACTGAAATTAGAGGTAACTGAAGGAGCAGCAGTGGCTTTTGAAATGCCTGGAAAACAATTTTACAAAAATTGACATTTTTAGGCCTTCCCCAGTATTTCAATTCCTGGGTAGTAAAATGAGTTCAGTCCCATAAACTTGCTACTGAACTAGAAAACAAAAAGGCCTTAAACCTAAGTATAGGCAAACAGACAGAGGCTGAGATAGCCAGCTCTGGAACTCCTCCTTTCCAAGAAGTAGGAAGCCCCTGCAGGCTCCCTCTCAGGCCCAGTCTGGTCCCAAAGGTGAGCAGACCCCTTGCTCCCAGGCAGACCCTGGGACCATGTTGGCGCATGCAATAACATCAAATTTGGCTCAGAGTGTGATTTGCCAGAATTGTTCTGGGGGTCACAAACATTCCCTTCTCCCTTCTTAAGGGGTAGTTTAGTTCTTAATTGGAAAGGCTGAAGTGTAAAAACCTGTATTTTGCATGCATTCTTTGTTTCTAATCCCCAGTATCTGTCAGGGGACTCCCTTACTTGGCTAGCAGCTGGGGTTCATTAGACTTTTTATGATGATTCTTTTTGTTGTGCAGAAATGTGATGAATCTCAGATGTTTAAATAGCATATAAGAGTGCTCTGTTGACCTTGTTGAGTACAGTTGGAGGGAAAGAAAGGTAATTTTCCTCAAAGAAATGTTAAAAATGTGTCTCAACCATAGCACAGATGCAGAGGATAAAGAAACTCCAGAGGGATTAAAATATTTTAGATTAATTTGGAAGAAGGCCACATTGTGTAAAGCCTGGTTAGTCTGGGCCTTTCCAGTTCCACACCATATAAACAAACCCATTTAAACTGCATTTGTTAGAAGGAATGTTTAAAAAAAAATCCCCCAAAGCAGTTGTAACTCAAATGACCTCCAGTTCTGTAGTCTCTTTTTACTGCCTAAAGAACAACCACATGTAGAATATATTCTAGCCAGAACTTGTGCAGTTGCTGCATGATTCATACTGCTTGAAAATTAAATCATTTAAGTAAAGAGATACTGGCTCCCTCAAGCAAGGTTTTAAACTGAAGCAAGGTCAGATCTCGTTGGTTTTGGAGCCAGCTTCCACGCCTTGAACAAGACCATTGCTTATGGATTTTTGCTTTGGGCTGGGTGGAAAAAATGAAAATATGAAAGTAAATTGAAAGGAAGAGAGGGAAGGAGGAAGGGGAGGGGAGAGGAGGGGAGGGAGGCAGGCAGGAAGGCAGGCAGGAAGGAAGGCAGGCAGGAAGAAAAGAACCTTTATTATCAACACAGCTATATAAGAACTAACATTATATTGTGACTGGCAGAAGCAAGTCCTTTATTTTTACTCACTTCCAAGGTCAATCTTTTCTCATGTTACGCATACAGAATAGATGTTTTACAGGTAGAATCTTCCAAAGAGCCAAGTCAGAGTGTGGTATTAAATAACCATAACAAACAAGAAGTTGCTAACCCTTATAAAGTTAATTAAGTTGAAACACAAAGGAACATGAGGGTAGCAGTGCACCAGCCCAAGGGGTAACAGGATGAAACACAGAGTGAATCATTTTGCATGATTAGCATCTGCAAAACAGTGGGCACTTTGTCATAGTTTTGAACAATGTAAATTCTCTCCCTGCCACTAACTCCCCATGCCATTAGTTAACAGAAGAAGTAGTTAACTGCTACCAATTGCTTCTTGATCATTTTGGGTGGAGGCAGACTGGGGGAAAGTGTGGTGGGAAACGGGCTTGCACAGTCTCTTTTGTTCTTGGGGACTACACATGGCTCTGGCTGTGTGTGCTGCTGTGGGAGAGAAGCCGTTTCTCCTGCTCCTTGCTGCTACTGTGGAGTAACCCAGTTTTTTTCCCACCACTGCTGTTGCTCCTGGTTTCGGCATGTGGGGCCCCGGTTACCACCCCAGTTTCACTGTTGCCCACAGCGTTGCAGCCGCCCACTCCCCCTGCCCCCCATGGCAGCGACCCGGAGAGAGAGAGAGAGAGAGAGAGAGAGAGAGAGAGAGAGAAAGGAGAGGAGTCACATCTGCTTTCCTGGGAACTATCATCATCCCTTCACTCTTAGTCTCTTCCTTTTTTCGTTTGGGACAAAGGACAAAGGGAGCATCATTCGTCTCTGCCTTGCTGGGGAAAAGACTGAGGATTCACCCCGCAGCTAGCCAAGGTGTGACACCAACACTGTCCATAAATATTCCCGGAGGAATCTACCATTTTGGAGGTTGTTCTCTTTTGGTTTTTTGTAGTGTTTTTTTTTTACTTTTGGTGCTGGGAGAATAGTTTGCTCTGGACTCTGTTTACAGTTATATGTATACATACAGTAGTTAAGAACAGTTATCCTTCTTATATCCATTTTCTAATTAAAGTTCCTTTTCTTAAATTTAATAAAGAGTGAAGTGATTATTGTGGGGGAATCCTCTGTTTTTTGGTAAACATTTTGGTTTTTCCCTCAAACCAAGACACACTTGAAATCAAAGGGATTCTCCTTATTATAAAACAAAAAACCTGGAGTAACTCAACATAAGAATCACCTATCTGCCATGTGGATGGAGAGAGCTCTCCAGTGGTCCCAGGCCTCCGTGAGTTGTTGAAATGGAACCCAGCTATTTGACTGTAACTCAGTCACTGCACAAATTCCTCTTGCCCTAGAGGATGTGAGGCAGCTGGCACATCTGTGTACAAAATATTGTCTGCCCTCTCCTAAATACCCAAAATGGCCAATACAATTTCACCACTGAATGCCAGCATCTTGAAGACAAATATGACACCTTGATTAAAGTTCAGAATACCACTCAATAGTTTAGAATACAAAATGAGGAAAACGGTAATTTTCATTACAAGGAATGAATTTTCAGATAATAAAAAGATTTATTTAAATTCTGGAATTTGAGAGTTAGCATCCCTTCTCTTAATGAAGTTATTATGAGATATTCTGAATATGCTATTGCAATAGGCTATGAGGGTTCTGACATCACGGCTGTAAAATTCAACTGGGGTGATGGCTTCTGCCATGACAGCACATAATTTGCTTTCTACAATCCTACCAGTTTAAGTTTTCCATGTCATTTTCACTCTTGATTGTTACTACACATTTGCAGTTATCACATTTTTCAGCATCTTACACATATTTTTACTTTGATTGCATCTACAGCCAGCCCTGTGCTTTCATATTCAATCTGCTTGCATGGATGGAAGGGACACATTAAGCTCTCTTTGGAGATACTCCAGGTTTGCAGGGATATAAACATAAGGAGAAAGCAGACCAAGGGGACTTTTACATAAACAAAAAATCAATACAGAATGTAGACAGTAAAATTGCATGTTAGCAACGGAAATGGCTAACTCCCATTTTTCAGTACTTGGAATTTTCGATTTTGTGCTTCATTATCACCAGCAATGCATGAAAACTCAACAGCTACTACATCCTAAACTTTTCCTTTGCAATGTGTTTATCTTTATAATTTACTCCAAGAATTTTATAAGTTAGCATTTTTAACACTCTTAACTCTTTTCACTCATATGCCCGCTACAATTCTATGTCCACATATTTTCTGTTTTCTGCATCTTCAGTAGAAGTTGGATTTTTTGCTCTACCATCCCCCACAATGGCTTCTCTACTTCATGTAGAAAGATAAGCAGGACTCATGTACTATTTCTGTCATGGCCAGAATATCAAGTCATTCTAACTACCACGTGTCTGAAAAGGAAGCTATTATGCTCTGCAGGAAAGTTTCTCACTTTCACCTTAGCAGTGGTCTCCTTCCCTTGTGGAGTGCCACTGAAAATTTTGGATGGAGCAATGCTCTTCACACTGCTCATAGTCTGAAGTTTCTGCATGGCCCCATAAAAAAAAAAAACAACCTCTTTTGATAGTCTTTCTTTGTTAGTTTATCAACAGCACTGATAGCCACTGATCTAAGAAAGTGTATAAAATAGCCTAAATTTTGCTTCTCTTAGTAGTTCTAGCCTCAGTGTTGTTCCTCATAACGTTCCCAATTAGACATTACTATACTAATAACATAACTCCATTCTTAATATTGTCCCTTTCCTGCTTGATTCAAATGGAGTATGTCTGTTACCTGTAGTAATACATTTTGAAACCTTAGTCAAGTAGCAGAACTATGATTAATTTGATTGCTTAATAAATCACATTGTTTCACTTTATTTACACGCTAAAATGAACTTCATGTTGCCTGAAGTAACCAGGGGATATGTTAAGGTCATAGAGATACACAACAGGGATGCAGATGTACAGTGGCATGAAGTCACTCAAATGGTTTTGCTGAGAGCCATGTTGGTTTATGAGTAGGCTTTATGAGCCCTGGTAGCAAGGGAACCTACCAGCTGCTTCCACACAAAGCTCCTCAGGTGCATCATCTCTGCATTCCATCCCCTAGGCTCCCAGTACCCTCCTCACTCAGGTGCTGGATGCGATAGGGAAGCTGCTACACACCCAGCACCAGAAATGGGTCAAGACCCAACGTGTGAGTGCAGAGAGCTGGCTCTGATGTCTTTGCATCAATACCAGGACTAATCTGCTGCCTCAACAAACTATACCCAGAGCTAATTTTTAGTTTGTTAGTGATTATGTGGACTTTTTAATGGAATAAAAAGCCCTAAAAATTCCAGTAAGAAAAAGAAATAACTAGAGAGAATCAGTGCAAGTAACTAATTTAGTTTTACATTGAGATTTGTAGGCCTTCCTCAGGTTTTGCTGTTCAGTGTTTTCTTTAAACTCGTAAGGAAAATAGCACTTAGATTAACCTCACTTTTAATGCAATGCAAAAACATGACAGAGATTTGTCTTTCAGTGATAAAACTAGCAAAAATAGAACACTTATGATAACCCTGTCTTTGTAAAAAAAAAAATCAGCAAAAAGCCCCCCAAGCTCCATGAACGTGTTGCAGACTGCACATGTCACATAACTATGGACTAAGATTTTTTGCCTGAGGCTCCCACATTTAACAAAGGGAAACACTGCTTTCAACAAAAGATGCTATTCTAATTATGTGCCCTTTTACCCTGTCAGAGAAACAGCTGGTATCACAAAGTCACAGCTAATTCGTATCATGTCTGCACTAACAGTCAGATTCAGTTTGTATCAAACTTTCAAAGTTGGACTTCATGTCAGTTGATGGATGACAGCTTGTCTTGCCTCCCCCCTTCTCAAAACATGTTTAAACATTGCCTCCCACATAAAAACCTCCCAGTATTCAAAATACAAATTTAATCTTTAGTATGCTTCACATAATGAAAATGTATGTTGATTTATAAATGTTTAAAACTAGTAAATGAAAAAAATCCTAAAGAAGGGTGAGAAAATTACACCAGCGGTTCTGAAGTTCTGGGACAAATAAATAGTGCTTTAAGACAGACATGGATACCAAGAGTAGTGGAAAAGAATTTTCTCTTTAAAAGCAAAGACAGAAAAACCCAAACTCACCTCAGGTAATCTCTTGCAGTTTGAGGTATGTGTTCATGCAAAGAAAATTCAGTATGCCTGCACAGACTGTAAAGGCTTTTTCAAGGTAAGCATACAACAACCTAGGGAAGACAAATTTCACTTTCTTTTTAAGGGACCTGTTTCTCATTTAAGCTATTAAATATCATCTACTTTCATTTTAAGATCCCTATAGCAGAATGCCTCACCTGTTTGAAGGGACTCTAGTTGAAGTGAGAGTCAGACCAAAGACTTAAGAGCTCCAAATTCACAGCTTCCATGTGAGAAAGAGTTGCAAAAATCAGGCTCTTCTTGGGGGAACTTTCAGAGGTTGGGATTTCAAGCTCAATTCATATCAGCATCTAGCAGGGCTTGAGTGCTTCTGAGGCTACCCCCACCACAGCACCTGAGTCTACCACATCAGCTGGAGACACAATATCCTTTTGACATTTCAGCTACTTCTTAATTCCAAAATATCTGGAAGTATTTGACCAAGTCTCTTTCATCCCACAATTTGAAAGCATCATCAAAATGTAGGCAAGGAAAATCTTTTTTTAATGCTGCACAGCATAAATATCAGGGCTCTGAATAACTGGCCCCATTTACCAGAAGGAGATCAGTCTGCTTGTCAAAGTTACATACACCAAGTAAACAATGTCCCTGAGAAATATCAGAAATGCAGTTTTAAAGCCACAGGAGAGCTTCTTGTGATGAGGCTGAAAAGAGCAGTTCTCAGTGAAGACTGAAGAATCCCAGTTCCCAACCTCTCTTTGCCTCAACACACATAATTTCTGCCTTAGAAGGGTAATATTGCACAGAAGACAGAAGCTTCTGCTGTGCCTAAGCTATGGTTGGCACTGCTTTCTGATGAACTCCTAGCCAGCAAACAGCCAAAGCAGAGCGTATTCCTGCCACATCCTCTCCAGTGACCTGTATCTGCTCTTAGCCTGCTGGGAAGATGCAGATAATCAACTCCAGTTCCTTCACTCCAAGTGCAGGAGTGACTCTGCCCCGACATATGATTCTTCTGCTTGTTCAGATATTTTAAAATTTTTCTTTAGAGGTTCTTAAACCTCTGTCTGACAAGCCATGGTTTATTAGAAGCAGATTCCTCTTCAACTACTACCGTGAGGCAGTTTTCTAATTCCTAGGTGGTGTAATTTCTGGAAAGTAAAAAATGTTCTTCATCCAAAAGTTTGGATGAGTCACAGCAGGTTTACTTCTTTGGGTTCATCCCTAAATGAAGAATAACCTTCTATGCATATGTGATGCTCTGGCTTTATTTTAGTTACCTATTACTATCAAATTTCTTAGAAGCAATAAGGCTTGTGCACTAAATAATGCTCACCAATTGGGCTCAGCAGCCATGACACGTTCTTGGGACTATGAACTGCATCAATTAGGATACTACTACTTCCCAAGCTTGATTCCTGGTCTTAAACACAACTCGAAACAGTTGTCTATAATACCTCTTCAGCCATGTTTTGGCCAGTTCTAAAAAGAGGATGTTAAATGTGGAAATCATTATCAGATTCTGCCTTTTCTTTGTTGTGACAGAATTCTTTCACCACTTTGGCAAGTGCTGTGCAAGCATCACAGGGACTTCAGCGTGAGACAGGTGACACTCATCCTGCATCCTACACTTGGAGTAGACAAATGAGTCCCAGGAGGACAGATGTCCTGATGCAATTTATGCATCAAAATAAGGAACTAGCTCCACTTCAGAAATACACTGAACAGTTTTCCAGGACTGAAGTGCCTTATTTCAACGGCACAGCCTGTATGTTCAGACATGTCTACAAATACAACTCCTGCTGTTGAGGTATCAGAAAAACTCTGGAGGGCAGTCACTGCTCTATTTGAATATGCTATCCTAAGCACAGGGGAAGAGGACGCAGATTTTTGATCTCATTTGCTTTTGGACAGTATGGTCTTCTTTGTCCGGGTTCAGGTTTTTAAGGAATTTAAATACCTCAGAAATGCACTGCTTGTGGAAGCACAGGGGAACTTAAATTCTGTCATATCACTGGAAGACATGTTTTGTGGGGAATTTTAGAACATATAGGTTGATTCTGAATGAAAAAAAAATCCTAATTTTGAAATATCAGCATTTCCTACAACTGGAAATAAGAGATTCCATCTGGCTTCGGTTTTAAATACTCCTCCTGCCCAAAGGCTTAAATGTAATGCAGAACTCCAAAATGGCAACCAGGGCAGAGAACAGCCTGCAACAATTGTCAGCCCATTGAGCACTTGCACAAACCTCCTCAGAAGTGTAGAAAAAGTTAAATTCTCTTTCCCAGGGATGATGACAAAACCAGATGAAATGGGCCCAGACCCAGCATTGCCGATGGGGAGGGAAGGCTGTTGGAGATGAAAGGCAATGTAACCAGTGTTTAGCCTGCCTCCATGTGTCTCTCCTCCTCCACACCGTTCTTGCCAAAAAGAGGGGCAATTGAGCAGAGGTCCAGGTACACAGAGAATATGGTCACTCATCAGTCATAAGTATCTCAGTGTAGCTTGAACTGATTGAATATGATGGCATCTAAGGAAGCTGACTTGCAACTCGTGCAATATTTCTGATCCTATTAGTCTACTGTCACAGATACTGCTTAGACTTAGAGTCAGTCCTCAGTCTGTCTCCAGCCTGGAATTTCTGTATATTGAGGGGCTAAAGTTTACACACATTATAAACACTTCATTGAAATGGTCTGTGAGCCCTTATTTGTTCTGTCAGTGAAAAAACAAGATTCGTAAAAAAATTCTAAGTCTTTCACATTGCAAATAATCAGTAAACACAGTTACTTGGACTCTCACACGCTTCTAAGAGCCTGCTCACTCTAAAAAGAAAAGAAGACCCAACAGGACAGAAACACACCAGCATATGGTCTTAACACAAGTAAGTATGATTTAAGACTTCCATTGCAAGCAAAAAACTTTGCAGTCCAGTGGAGAAATAGAGCTTTTAAAAGAATGGTCACACACCCACAAAGTGCTTACTGTAAAACACAAAGATTTTGATTTGAAGATAAAAGTCCAGATTAAAAAAATCCTTGTAATGTACTATCAGTTCTGAACAAAGTAATCTCTGGTGTCAGTTGTCCCAGAGGAACAGGAGTCAAGGGTCTGAGTGCAGGGCTATCTACTGATTTTCAGAGGAATTTGGATCAGCCTCCAAAGAAGTAAACAAGTCCATCAGAAAAAAAAAAGTCTCAATTAAAAAACAATGACAACAACAATAAAACCACAAAACAAAAAAACCCAAATCAAACAAGAACCAAATCCATACACACATACACAAAAAAACTCAAACAAACAACAAAAACCAAAAAACAAGGCCACCTTCTGAATACCACAGGAAAAGAAGTTTGAGAGAACTTCTTTGCTCATATTCACAAGAATGCAATCAGAGGAAATATTTTTAACTTTTCAGTAACAAATCAGCTGGTTGATGTATCAAAATGGTGAGTGATCATCAGCAAGGTGATGTCTATATAAAAATAGAAAATAAATGACCTTGTTTAGCAAAGGCATAATTATTG
>VWZD01006787.1:73964-88140 GCA_013396695.1 Sakesphorus luctuosus | reverse complement strand
TTTTGGCAAAGTCATCTTTAACAACACTCCTGGGAAGTTTTGTTTTTGAGTGCGGAATAAAACTGAAAATTTACAAGAGACCAAAAAACACATTGTCAACAGCTCTATAAATTAGAGTTTGACAAAGCAGACTGATTTCCCAAAATCTCTCAAGCAAGTCACTCACTAAAACATCTTTAAGAAGTGAAGCTGATACAGGCTCTTACTTTAGATGACAAAAAAAGTGTCTGACCAGCAGCAACTTTTGACAGCAGAGCAAGGTTTCCAGCCTATCTTCCTAAGAGTACATACAGAGACCTGCAGTATAAAACATGTTTGCAAAAGAACTCTGCACAGGCAAACAAACAGTAAGATGACAAACCTGTAATTGATACAAAACTACTCATTATAATAAAACCGAAAGTCAGTATAAGAACTGGGGAAAGAGTTCATAGCAATTAATTTCTATGGGTAAACAGAATTCAGTGTTCATAAGGAAAGATACAAGAGGAAAAAAACCGCCTCATATCTGTATACACACAGCAATCAACTCTAAAGGAGCCAATAAACTCAGCAAAGACATCTTGGAGTCTGAGGAAGAGCTATCTGAAAGTATTAGCTGACTCACTAAAAGGGTTGGGAATGGGCTGGCCAGGGAAGGATCAGAGTCACCATCCCAAAAAGTGTTCAGAAAACAACTTGATGTGTCACTTAATGCTATGTTTTAGTTGATATGGTGGTGTTTGGTCAGAGGTTGGACTTGATGATCTTGGAGGTCTTTTCCAATCTTAATTATTCTATGAGTAATCAGTAATCTGAGATAGGTGAGGCAAGGTAAGAATCATTACAAAAAATACAGGTTCTATATGGGGGACACATAAATTTAGAGTATATCTGCATGAAGTTTTGGTTGTCCTTTTTAGAGAAGGGACACCTTTCCCAGGAAAGGACATGGATAACGACGAGAGCTATGGCTACAGTTCTCATCTAGGAGGCTATCTAGATAATGACTCTTCCACTTGAAAAAGAGAAGAGTGAGGCAAGGTCCTGAGTGGTTTTTAAGAAGTACATTTGTTGGTTGTTGTACAAGAACTGTGATTCAAGGAACATTAAAAAATATCATAGAGAATAGTTTCATCACTATGTGCCTAAAAGTATCACCCAAATGCTTCTTGAACTCTGTCAGGCTTACTGTTGTGACCACTTCCCTGAGGAGCTTGTTCCAGTACTCAACCACCCTCTGGGTGAAGAACCTTTTTCTAATATCCAACCTAAACCTACTGTGACACAACTTCAGGCTATTCCCTCAGGCGCTGTCACTAGTCACCACAGAGAAGAGATCATGCCTGCCCCTCCTCTTCCTCTCACAAGGAAGTTGTAACTGTAGTGAGGTCTCCCCTCAGTCTCCTCTTCTCCAGGCTGAACAGATCAAATGACCTCAGCCGCTCCTCGTACAGCTTCCTCACAAAGCCCTTCACCATCTTCATTGCCCTCCTTGGGACACTCTCCAATTGCTTAATGTCTTTCTTAAATTGTGGCGATCAAAACTGCACACAATATCCAAAGTGAGGCCATCCCAGTGCAGAGCAGAGCAGGACAATCACATCTGGTAATGCTTTACCTAATGCCTTCCAGGACTTGGTGGGCCCTCCTGGCTGCCAGGGCACTGTTGACTCATATTCAACTTGCCCTTAACTAGAACGCCCAGATCCCTTTGCATGGCTCTGTTTTCCTGCATCTCATTCCCCAGTCTGTACAAACAGCCAAGGTTGCCCCATCCCACGTAAAGAATCCAGCACTTTCCCTCGTGGCACTTCATATGGTTGATGATTGCCCAGCCCTGTGATTTCTGGAGGTCTCCCTGCAAAGTCTTCCTGCCTTCAAGGGAGTAAACAGCTCCTCTGAGTTTTGTGTCATCTGAAAACCTACTTAGTATTCCTTCCAGTCCTGTGTCCAAGTCATTTATGAAGATGTTGAAGAGCACAGGGACTAAGATGGAGCCCTGTGCAACCCCATTAGGGACAGGTGGCCAGGCTGATGTTACCGCATTCATTATCCTCTGTTTGACCCATGAGCCAGTTGTTCACACACTGCATGATGTGTTCATCCAGCTGTGTGCTGGACATTTTGTGCAGAAGGATACTGTGAGAGACAGTATTGAAACTTCTGCTGAAAGCCAAGAAGATTATATCAACTGGCTTCCCATGATAATTACCTCGTCATAGAAGGAAATCAGGTTTGACAAGTAGGACTTCCCTCTCATGAAGCCATGCTGGCTGTGACCAGTGACTGAGTTGTCTTTCAGGTATTTTTCAATATCTTCCAGAATAATCTTCATAAATTTCCCAAGCACTGAAGTGAGACTGACAGGCCTGTAGTTTTCAGGGTCCTCCTTCTTGCTCTTCTTGAAAATCAGGACAATATTCACCAGCTTCCGGTCAGCTGGGACCATTCTGGATTCCCAAGAGAACTCAAAAATCATTGGGAGAGGTTTTTCAATGACATCAGCAGCTCTTTGAAGGTTCTTAGATGAATCTCATCAGGCCCCATTGATTTGTAGGGGTCCAGCTGGAGCAACAGATCCCACACAGTTTCAGGGTTGGCTGGGAGCTGATCATTCTCACAGTCATGGTCTTCCAGCTCAGGGCACTGAGACTCCCTTGGTCTGTCATTCGTGTTGAAGACAGAAGCAAAGAAAGCATTAAACACTTCTGTCTTGTCTCTGTCCTTGTCCGTGAGGTGACCATCCTCATCCTGTATCAGGCTGATGATATTTCTATACTGCCTGTTGTCATTTATGTATTTGAAAAAAACTCTTTTTATTGTCCCCCACACTGCTGGCATCTTCAATTCCAGTTGAGCTTTGGCCACATGAATTTTTTCCCTACAGCAGCAGATAGAATCTATGTATTCTTTCCATGTACTTGACTTTACTTTCACTGGGTATACACCTTTTCATTTTGCCTTATTTCCAAGAGAAGACCCCTGCTCAGCCAAGCTGGCCTTCTCCCTTGCCTGCTTGAATTACATCATTTCAGAATTGCTGCTCCTGTGCCCTTAGGGGGTGATGTTTAAAAAGTGACCAGCACTGATGGACCCCAGCACCTGCAAAAATATTTTCCCAGGGGACAGGACCTTGCTTAATAAATCCCCAAGCAGCCTGAAGTTTACTCCACTCATGTTCAGAGTTGAGATTTTCTTAGCGCTTTTCCTCCTGTCAACAATTTTGAGACAGAAGCTTCATCTTGTATGTGCAGTGATCAGCTTCCAGCCTTCAGCTTTAACCGACTCTTGACTAACATTTCTTTGGCTAATTACCCTGTAGGGTTCTGAGCCCACCTGTAGTGCTTCTCTACTACAATGGAGGTTCAAGACTCCTGACTCTAGTGGCTGTAGTGTCTCTGAATCGGTCTCTCTCTTGTTCATTTGCTCAAATACTATGTAGCCTGTTCCCTTCTCGTAACTCCTTCACCACACAACACACCTCACCAATTGCAGCACATTTTCTGCAAAATAGCTCTTTGACATCCCCAGCCTCGAGAAGAGGCATCAGGCACTCCTGGAACCCTGTGACCTGGAGAGCTGTATCAACCAACAGCAGGTCTGTCTGTTTACATGGGTGTTACAGTGACTCCAGCACCCACAAGGGATTGAGCCTTACAGCACATCAACACCATAACTGAGGAAGTTTAAACTAAACTAATAAGACTTGCCTGAAACAATCTCTTCGTGCTCTTTCTTGCCAGCTACTGACTCTATTGGGTGCTCCCAGATGGTCAGAGAAGAGCTGGTCCTGCTCATCCTGCCTGCGTAAACTACCATGCCACATTCCTGTTTACAGCACTCCAGGTTGCTCCCATTTCCTGGAACCAATTAAAAGTCCCACAGTCACCCCCTGCACCATCCCCTCCTCCCCTGGTTGTCTGCCGAGGGCCCCAGGGTCCTTACAAGGCTGCCACTTGGGTGTTTGTGGTCACGGGAACCCCTGCCCAGCCCAAACTCACCCTAGAACTCTCTTTCATTCATTTCTGGTGCTGCCTCACCAACAGAGGGTTTGTTCAAGTCTCACCAGCATTTAAAAATCCCACAATCGCTCCCGGCACCACCCCTCCTCACATGAGTGACTGCCCAGATTTGTGGATGATCTAGCAGAAACTCACAATAGATACCAGGAAATGCAGTCAGAGCGAGCTTCATTGAACTGGGGTATTTTTTTACCCAAAGACAGGCTTACTTTGCCCATTTCTATTGTACAGTGTGCCCCACTTGACCCTCAGCAGGCATAACTTCATGACATTTCAGATCATGAATTTGGAGGGTCCTGGGTCCAAAAGTCCTCTGCTTCAGACCATTTCTTGTCTTTCAATCTGTTCAAGATTACTTTTAAAATGGAGACAAATCCCAAAATACCTTCATTTTCTTTCCCAAAGGTCTTGAAGACCTTTTCTGCTTTCTCCTTGCATTTGCTTTGTCCTAAACCAACATTTTTCTGAATCAAGTAATATTATACCATTTGTAATATCAATAAAGTGACTCTCAGTGTTTGCTAGCCAAAAGAAATTCTATCACACCACAGTTTCATTGTGAGCTGACTACGAAGGGCTACCAACAGTTTAACAAACCGGAAATTTCCATACAACTTATGCATAAAGAGTTTAGGTCCAGGCTGAAAAATAGATTTCATAAATCTAAATTCAAGCAATATTGCTAGGATTTGGAGCCATTTTGGGCTGTAATCTTCAGTGATAAAATTGGTACAATTTTTACTGATTCTTCAGTCCTTCGAGTTCCCCTGACCATAAACTTTGGGTTTATGTTCTGCTCTAATTCATATGATGGCATTAACAGCATTGCAGACCTAGGCATATACCCAGCACTGCACATTCAGGCACACTGTGGAACTCAATTTCCAGCTAACGTGGATACTGCCTACGTTCCCAGCTATTATAGGTCAGTAACCATTAAATGCAATTTTAGTTACAGAAATACTTTTATTGGAAGTTCTTGAAAATGCTTGATAAGAAGCACTCTGTGCCTGAAGAAGTTCAGGAGTTGCTACTCTCTTGAGTATGGAAACTAGGAAAATCGAATCATGTCCAAGGTCACTCATAAACTGACCTGTGACATTTAAATGTGGAGATTGGTTTGGTGGTGGAGGGAGGGGAGGTAGATTTATTAAAAGTATATGCATGCACACATAAAGAAAAGCATGGTTTCACTCTTCTCTACTCTCTTAATGAATTTAGTTCTCTTACACATGGTAGCTTTGAATGGAAATAAAGTTACGACCCCAGATACCAAAATTATGTGTTGCAGGTATTCAGTTTTATCCAATAGCTCAACAGTTACAGCTGTGACAGGGTTCAGATCTCATCTCTTCTTCCCGGGATTTTAGCTTACATCTTCCAAAGGACATTCCAGCTCTTCTTCCATGTCCTTCCCTGACAGTGCTGGTGCTAAGAGTGTAGGGGGAACTCTAACACACTAGGCTAGAGGTCTGACTAGCTCCATATCCTGTCTCCAGTGGTGACTAATATCAGATGTTTAGAGTAGAAAAAAAGGACAGGAAAAGTATGTAATGGTGCTTCCCACAAATACTCCACAGTAGCTTGTGACTTCCAGTGTGTCTGAGTCAAAGGTGGAATCTATATATTTACAGATTGCCTTGGCAACTTTTTTGCAATATTATTTCCAGTAGCTGGCAACGCTCAATAAAATTACGTAACAGAGAGTCACACAACATAATTATGTTATGTACTGTGTGAAGATATAGCTAACATTAGACAAGTAATCAACATTTAGACTGACACTAGAACTCATCTGTGTCACTTCCCAGCTGAAGGCTCACTCACCTAATGCACAGCTGCAGTATGCTCAGAGAAATTATTCAGCATTGCATCACATATAATGGGGCAATCCTGAATTAACTGCCAGCAAGGTGGTTAAAAAGCTGTTTTAGAAGTAGCACATCTGGGTTTCAGTCCCAGTTACATGTAATCACTTAGGAAAGTGAAATGACATCAATAGGACAGAGTGGAAGCACAGCAAAGAGTAGTTGGAGATTGCACCTGACAGTTTGGGATGAAGGAAGTAAACCAGTCTACCTACCAAGTTCCAAATTAGCAATCTATTAGATAAAAGATTCTTCCTCCAATCATTAAAATAGCAGATATTTCGCAGAATCACAGGACAGTTCAGATTAGATAACTGTCAGGGTCAACCCCCAAGGCTCACACCCACCGTGTTCCTTCCCCCTCTCCGTGTTTTTTTCCTCTGAGGTTTTTCCATGCCGCGAAGGTACCTTGATGGTTTCCCTGAGTCCTTCACCCCTCCCCTGCCCTGCTGCAGCAGACCTCACTACTCCTGAGGTGGCACAGTGGCAGATGTTCCTGAAGCCCTGGGTGCCCACCTGTCCCCTGCTCGCAGCCCCGTGGTTCCTTCTCCCCCCTGGATGTCCCTGTGTGGTTCCTCCCAGTACTGAAGCCTCTCCCATCCCTGCCCTCGAGCTTAACCCTGCCCTCAGATATACTGTCCAATCCCCTTCAAACCCAATCCCTATCTGAACCCTTAAAACAGCACCACAACCAGAAATAAAGGCTTCTGAGCATTCTCAACTCCTGTATGTGTGTGTGAATTGCTTGAGAGCTGTCCCCCTCTAGTTCTCGAGAGATAACACTTCTGGAAATCATCTAGTCCAATTCCCTGCTCAGACCAGGCTGCCCAGGATCATGTGCAGTTGGGGTTCAACTATCTCCAAGGATAGAGACTTCACAGTCTCCCTGAGAAATCTGTCTTAGTGTTCATCACTTACAGTAATAAAGCTTTTCCCTAAATTTAAATTGAATGGGCTTTTTTTGTTTGTTTGGGCTTTTTGTTTGTTTGATTTTTTTTCAGCTTTTCTTCTTTTCCTCCTGTTCTTTCACTTGGCACCATTGAGAAGAGCTAATATATTAATATATCATTAAAGAAAGGGTTTAGAATTGAAGTGTCATCTAGTATCAGCTGACTGTTAAGGCATAGCCCACAGATTTTCAAGGAAATACTTTCATTTTTCAAACATATAGATACATGTACATTGTTAGTTTTCAAATAATATGATGAACTCAGACCTGTACAACTTCATCTTTGGTCTCATCTGAGGAGAATTTCACAAACGCTGGAAAGTAGCAATTCATAGGATTCATAGGGATAATGTGAGCTTTAGGAAATAGTTTCCCACCCCATCATATTTTCTGGCTGAGCCATATAGATTGGATAACATCTGATCATAGTGTTCAACACACATTCAGGATCTGGAGGTAAAGAGCTGGGGAGAGGAAAAGCATACCATCAGCAGTTCTTCCTTCAGCCCAGCTGCAGAATATATTGGAAATCTGAAGAGCAGGGAAGAAAGAAAACCTTTTCTAACACCCACCCATCCTTTGCAGTTCAACTTCTTGGGCGGTCCATGGACCTTACTTTCAATCCATTCCCAATACCATGGGTGAAGCAGCACATAAAATGACTTCCTGGAGAAGGACTCAGGGTCACCCTGAGCAGACCCCATCTCATGTAATAAGCTGCTCCATGAATTTACTTATTTACAAATTTGACTTTTGGGTCTTTAAAATAATGCCAGCCATACACAATAGGAGAAAGATCTTCCCTTCAGCCAAGCTCCTGGTATCCATTTAAACAGAAACTCATCTGACCTACAAAGTTTCAGAAAATGGCATGTTTCTTCTCCACCATCTTAAAATGCCAGTTATCCTTCTGCTGATTTCAGCACCCAGTATTTTGGAGAAAAATCATTTCTCTCACACTCACTATGATACTCTCCCAACAGAAGCGAACATCTTTTGGATGCAATGACTGCCCTTCATATAGGCTTTCATTCTGCACGTCTTGGCATGAAACACGAAACAAAGGAAACTGCTTCCTGAGGTTAAATACAACAAAAGCAGGACTAGATGCAGCTCCTACCAAGTGAAAGTAAATGGCAAGATTTTTGCATTCTTAAAAGTAGAGGCTAGTAAATAAGCAAAGTATGTGTGCATCTGAGCAATGTGGGCTGGAACATCATCCTCAGCCATGCAAATATAGCACTTGCTTCCTTCTTTGGCCACATTTGTGCTACTAAACAGAAACCATTTGCTAACCACACAGCAGTGGCATTCATATTAGCAGAAAACCAGACTCGTCTCTTCCTGCTTTGATCAGCAGTTACTGACCACAAGAATAAACAGAGGGTTGTGGTGTTCAGTTGCTCCATGCAGGATCTGCTGTTCTCACACAGACATCAGTGACAGCAAGAACAGGCCAAGCCTGTTTGAGAACAGCCATTTGTCATCATGTAAACATATCTTCCCAACAGAGGGGCAACATACACAGAAAGGAAGACAACTGAAGGAGGGTATTCCCCTTTCAAATTGTGTGCATGGAAGAACAAACATTTTAGAATTTAAAAGACAAAAGCTTGCTATATCCCTTTTTTCATCATCTGGAAATTGAACATAAGCTCCCTTACATTACTGACAGATGCTATAGACATGCCTGCTACAAAACATGCTTCTGAGGAAAACAATTTACTGCCAATAAGAAGTCCCAAATTCCTTGTAAATTCACTGTCCCTTGCAGAAAAAGGTTACAGAAAGCCTAGAGCTCTAATCCAAATTATTCAAAATCCATAAGGAATATTGCATCATAATTCAGAAAATAGTCTCGTGCAACAGAGTAAATGGAAACTGGCTGCTTTAAAGCATATTTTGACAGCTGCTAGCATCACTGAACATGATAAATAAAAGAATTTGATCAAAAGCAACAGAGTAAAGCAGCTAAAAAGTCTGAAACAACAAAGAGGTCTCTTGTGAAAGCTCTGATTTTCTCCTCCTTAGTGTCATATACAGTTATTGCATGCAAACATGCCAGTGAGATGGGTGTCGGGAGAGAGGGGACTGCAGGGAAAACTCTGTGAGCTGTTATCCTTTTCAGGGAAATTTAATTATGGTGATTCTGAGAATTCTGATTGACAGAGTTAGTGCCAGCACTAAAAGTTACTATTTGTGGATCCTGGAGCTCATAGCTCCCATAAAAGCAAAGCAGTTTAGAAAAGAGCTTTGTGCAAACAAAGGCGTTCCCTCAGCAGGGAAGGTTCATGTGAACCTCTTCTGTGGCTTTCGTTTACATGGGTTTTTCTGAGGAGCTGGGACAGCAGAAAATCCCTGAAGCACACCCTCCCCTTGGAGCAGAAGGTTTGATTCAAGTTTTCTAAGTTACTCCTTGGGGAAATTTTCTATAATGAGCCAAAATGAAACCCAATGTTCCCAAACTTCACGGAGACAAACATTTGGTTCCACTTTCTTTTCTTTGGGATTTATTTAGGCTTTTAGTTCAGACTAACTTTTTCTTTCAGCTTTCGAATTCATACCACCTTCCTACTAAGATATTCATCTAGTATTTTCTAGTGACACTCAGCTTAAAACAAGATTTCACTGCTCTAATCTCCTATAAAGACTTGGGACAAATTATTAAATTGACAACAAGCATTGCATTTTACTTCATTATTGCCAAATATTTAAGTACTATCTCAAATAAACCATCTTTTAGAAGGGGTAATGCATTACATGCCCAAACAAGAAACTGGAAATAAGCCAACGCTACTCCATTGCAAAAACAAGGGAAGGACACAACATCCCAGTTCACACAGGAAACACCCACCAGTTTGCTGAACCATCTCCCAGAAGCTGAGAAATGGAAGAAAATAAGAAAAAAATGTGATTCCACTTATTCCATCTCATTTTATCACCTTGCTCAAACAGGATAACCAAGTAATTCAGATCCAGTTATTTTTTTCCCAGAAATGTTAGGCATGTTATTTGAATCACATCTTTACATTTTTTGCCCCATTTTTCTCCTGCTCTTCTCCTGCCTCCATATACCTTATGCCTCCCCCACTCTACTGTTCTCCAGCTTCTTAGCTGCTCACTCCTGCTCTCATTCTTGCTACATCAGACTTTAACCAACATCTTGGTCCAGATGCTATTGCCCTGCTTCCTCCTACTCTCTGTTGCTAGCCTCCAGATACTTACTACCTCTGATCCTATCATTCATCATGACAGCTGTAGGGTGATAGCCCTGATATGAGTTGAGGGAAATGCCTCGACCCCCTGGAGGGATGCTTGCAGGAACAATTAGCTCCCTGAAGGTGCTTATTGATGGGGTTATCAAAGAATGGAGTGTTATGGAAATGACATGGCCTTTCTTGGCGCACCCTGCAGAGACCCAAGAAGTCACCCCTCAGGCATCTGTCTATCACCCCCAAAATACTGACTATAATCACTCAACCTACCTAAAGGGGAAAAAAGGTATAAAAAGAAATTGGGCATGAGCAAAAATTGGGGAGAAATCATCATCATCTCTGCGGGGGTAGCTGAGAGCAGCTGCCCTATCTCCTCCCACCTCTTCAGACAATGTAGGGGTGAGAAGCCATATGCTCTCTGTACTTCATATTTAATATCTTATACTTTACTCTCTTACAAAGCTTTTTATTTTATACACTCATATCTTATGTTTCTACTTGTACTTTACAGCTACTTTGATTCTTACTCTATAAGAGATTTGTGGTTTGGGTGGTTGTGTTTCTGGTTGGTAGTTTTCTGTTGTTATTTTCTGTCTGTCACAGGAATTGGATACACTGCTGTATTGACACAAGCTTGGTATGCTTGTCTATGTAGAATGTGTTTTGTGCTAGTTTCTTTTGGGGTTTTGTGTTGTCAATTAAATACAATCCTGCAGATAAACATTACCACTGGCAACGCCATACCCACAATAACTATCACATACTTGTATCAATAAATGTTATTTTGGGAGCTGTTGTGGAGAAACTTCTCTTCTTGCTTAAGCGTGGTCTCATAGCAGAGGTCAGAAACCCTTCCAACCTGTGTGCAATCCATGAGTCAATAGGCAGAGTTGGGTCCAAAGGCTCTGAATCTCTGGAGATGCTTATAGCTATTAAATTTATATTAATACAGATGGGACTAGAATTCTTTGCATTTCTGCCCCTCTCCATTTCATGTGACAACAGCAAACTGTATCATCTATGAAAGGTTAAAATAGCAAGCACCTTTTACTAAGTTACATATGTATTCAGTCCCATTCAGTAATTTTGAACGGGGGAAACAATTTGCAAATACTATGAGGCAGAAATCAGAAATTAGTGAGAAGTCTTGAATCATTTCTTAAGAACTCCCAGAGCAAACAACATAAGGCTTATAGTAGCATCACAATAGATGTCAACCATTCCATGAATGGTGATACCCATACCCTAGTGCAGACTGGCATATAATATCTTACATATACTTCACCTATTCACGCATATCTCAAGAAGTGTACTATAAGGGAAGAGAAGACAAGTCCAGATAAAACAACAGTCATTGTAGAAGTTTTTTCCATAAAACTCCAACTCTCTCAAATCCTTTCTGTGCCTAAAAGATGCTTGAATAAGATTATTTCTTCCTATTATAATTGTTCTCATGCATTTGTGCTTGCCTTACTGGCTTCTGACTGAGGCAAGATGGTCAGAGCTAAACTTCCACAGAGAGAAAAAGTACCATAGTACACCAGAATGCTGCCACTTATTCAGGAATAACCAATGAAAAAACCATTTTGAAGTGGCTATATACTGAAACCCTGCAAATCATGCGGGACAAAAGCTGCCGCAGTAGCAACATTACTGGTGATTAATACATATATCTTCTTCCATGGTCTGTTTTCAGTGACACAACAAACCACTGTTTTATTCTAGTCACTACATTTCTGTCTGGGAATAGCTGTGGCTTTAATGCTTTCAGCTCCCGCCGCTACCAGCCATGTTTAGTACTGGTATGTGAACCTTTAAGTCTACAGCATTCTACCTCAACTTTAATTAGCTAAAAAATGCCTGCAGAAAGTACCAGATACTCCTAAATACTGAAGGGCTTCTAGATGTCTACATAAATACTTAAATTTTAGTCCGTTCAGGAAACCAGACTGATTGTTACAGGTGGACACTGTAGTCTCCACTAGTAAGTAATCAGCTTTGCAACCGCATGCAGAAAAATGGATCATCTCCCTGATTTCTCCTGTTCTGCCCCATGGATGGAGGAAATGAAGTTGCTGAAGAAGGCATGGAAAGCATGTCTATTTTTTGATTTTTCACCTAATGTATAAATATGAAACCTAGCAGTTTGTAATCAATCATTGAAAGAAAAACCCACCAAGGCTACTGGTCAGCCTTCAAATACTACCTGTGGGCTCAGTGATACCTGAGCTTTGCCAAACCCACTTCATTTATTTTAATTAACTACAACTCATAACTTCAATATGCAGTTTTAAATCTCTCCTCACTTGGCAAGGAACATAAACAGCAAGGCATGTCCACATAAAAAGAAGAGTTATCCTAGTCACACCTACTACTTTTCCAAGAGGAAGAACATGTTCAGGTACTGTAAATGAGAATCTAGATGACTGAGCCCCAGCTACTTCTTTAGACTGTTAGTCTTGCTTCCAGTGGTAGGAAATATTACATAAAATCCATGTAACACATACAAGCTAAGTGCAAATGATGAAAGAAATCAGCAAGGGAAAAGAGGCCAGAGAGCTGTTGTGATGGAAGAATAGCAGCTGGGAAAACTGAAGTCAACCCAGCTATGCTGGTTTTTAATTAAAAATAAACACAGCTTTTGTTGCCAAGGGATTGGTTAGCATTCCATTTAAAAGAAAAAAATAAAGGAATTTCGAATTTTGCTTTACTTCATTCTCATTCCCCTCCTAACCTCCCTCCCTTCTCTGCTCCCTCCTTTCCCCCCAAAAAAGTATTTATAGACTTTGCAAAGAAGAACACCGTCGTAAAATTTAGTTCATCTGCAGACTTACAAAGAACCACCTATTTTTAAGGCATTCTCTTTCTCTCACATGTATTCCTCCTTGATTAAAAACAGTAAGGCTATCATTGCAATTTTATTAATTATTTTGTCTTCTACTGCATATCTCCTTGCTAGCTATGTAAGCATGTCATTGCACTGCATATGTGTAAATGATAAAGGTCCTCTCTGGACAGCCCTTTTAATGAAGATTTCAGCAGACCCATGTTAATCCTTCCAAGTTCAACCTTACTTCTCTTCAATCAAACACTAATGCAGCTTTTACTCATACCTAGGAGAAGGTTTGTCTTAGTTTTTATGAAAATATGGTCCAAGACCACTAAAGGTCTTACACTCTTTCTCTGCAGTCCTCACTTCATAAACTGGAGTGTGAAGGTACTAGCAGAGAAAAAAAAACAAATAATCCAAAGACTCAATTCAGGCTTTTCATACACTCCAAGAACTCAAAGGTTAACTATTTTTTAAAGGCTGACTACATCATTAGCCTCTCTCCATTAGGTTTTTCATTCATTTCTCTTACACATTTCTTGTATGCTTTTATTGTGCCTGATCTCAGAGAAGTGTTCAGCTACTGAGGTCTTCTCTACATTGCTCCCACATCACATGTCAAAACGTTACCTTGCATAATCAGTTTCTACTTTCTCTCTGCTAGTTATTTACATTTTATTGAAGATGGTTTAGGCTATAATTAATGTGAAACGCATATCCAGAGGCAGTTGCAATTGTTCTGATAAACACATACGAGTTGATGAGGCAAACCTCCCCAAAACAGGTCAGTGACATGGACATTTTCTGTACATTTATTCACCTTCATCTAAGCAAAGGTATCAGTTCTAGTTGAATCAAAGAAAGACCTATTAACAAGTAGACATTAAGCTGAGTTGTGAGGAAAGAGAATACAGGGGAAGTAAAAATACTTGCATGTACCTCCTGCATCTCAGATAAGCCTCAGCAGAAGCAAGTCACTGGCCTAAGGGGTGTTCTGGAGTAGGATTTGTTTGCTACCTGGACTATCTGGAATCACTTCAGTTTCCATTAAAAGAATATTCACTGACAAAGGGAATGTAATTATTAGGTTGAAGTTTTGTCTCTGTCTGCTCTTCTATTTAAGAAGATCGCCCTATGCATCCCATTGCATTTTCAGAAAGATTCTAAATTTATGAAAATTTAAAGACAGAAATAATTTTTCACCCAGCTGTGGTCAGTATGTGCTAACTCACATCCAGATTCCTCTAGTATCTGAATCTTCCATTGACTCCAGAGAAAGTCTGTGGTTGACCACAGAACATAAGCTTAGC
>VWZD01006787.1:0-72992 GCA_013396695.1 Sakesphorus luctuosus | reverse complement strand
GTTGACCACAGAACATAAGCTTAGCTAACTGAATATCATCATGCATATTATTTGCCATGCAACAGCAAGCACTGGGAAAAGAGGGTACTGGGTTGCAAAGCATTTTTCTTCATGCTTTACATATTTTTTGGAATAGGAAAGAAAACCACATTAGGCACAGCAATGTATTTGTTTTGTCTCAAGGACATTGGCTCACAAATAAATNATTAGCATCGTCAGACTCTAGGCATGCTATGCTTCAGTCTACTTGAGTTTTATATCAATTTCCCAGCAAGAATAGATTTTAGTTGAATTAAAGAGGACTGAAGGGATGGGTTTATCTTTTATCACTTGCTCCTAGACTCCAAGGGTTACATGAAAATAGAGAAGTCAGAGAGGCTTATCAATTAAACTCTTTCTTTTATAAGTAGGGTGACTATTTGACTATCAAAATAGTAACTTCCTAATTCTGACTACTGAAAAGGATTCTACTATCCTTCCCACAGTATTTTTGCTTTTCTTCAAGATCTGTAACAGCTCAGTCTAAAAGCCAAAATGAAGCAAAAGCTTTGGAAGGTTGCCCCATTGCCTGTATAATGGCAGGGAGGTAGATACCATGAGAACTACTGAGCAGGACAGGGAAACCAAAATAAGATCAAAAATACAAATGGAAGATAAGAGATCCTGTCTAGAGGAAGTTGTAATAAAGTAACTTTGAATGCAATCAGTCTTTTTATGCAGAAGAGCTATCATATTAGCAAGAATAACTCAGTGATTCTGCTGTTTTACAAGGCTGGGCTTTTGTCATTGTATAATAGCACTATTTTGTCTTTTAAATCTCAGACCAAAAATACAGGCCACTGAAAAAGTAAGCATATGCCAAAATGGGCAAAACATTTAAGACTATCCACATGTCCCACCTTCATTCAGCAAACAGAAAATGCAATGCTATTTACAGCCCTCTGATATTTCTTTGTTTCTCATGGGAAACTAGTTGATGCTGTCTATTGTCAGCTTTCATTATTAACAACACTCATGGAGAGTTTATTGATTTTATGTCTTGATGTCGTTTGGCAAAGAAAACCTTTTATAAGGACTACATTAGACTAATAAAGAGCAGAGTATCATATAGACACTAGGATTCATTCACTAAGTGGAATTCAAGAAGACTGACAAATTTTAGGTATTTCTTATTTTAAAACAGAACCCTCTTGTCAGCCTCAGGATTTCTTTGATCTTTAAGTTGTAGAAATATACAAAGTTAAACAATGGCCTTCCACTCCACTAATTTCTCCTGCCACATAATATACAAAACCACAGTTCAAAGAACATTGCTATTTGAATATACTCCATCTTCCTTTCCCGGTCCTGTTGAAAATCTGTGAATTAAGTACTTCATGTGTGAAATGATGCCTATACTCATTCACTCAGTGGATGCCTGTAGTAGTTTTGGCTCTAGTCAGCATATGTCCTCATTTAAGCCTCCATTTTCAGCAGGCCTCAAAAGACGTGATGCAGATTAGAGGGGACAGGTATCATCTGACTTAAGCAGCCAAAGAGGTATTTCATATCATCTGACATCATTAGGAAGCGTCGAGGAGTATAACAAGCCAGGGGGGAGGAGTTTCTGCCTTTTCGGTCCATGCTTTGGACCAGGAGTTCCTACTCCCTGACTGCTGATATCAGGCCCTGCTGCTGCTGGTCTGCGTGGCTGTTTACCTGGGGAAGTGAGCATATTCCTGTTAATTCCTTTTTTTTCCCCTCTTGCTGGGAGGTTTCCTTTGGGGAGGAGGTTTGGTTGGTTCAGAATTCTGCTTGTTAGCTGAGGCGACCTCGGTGAGCCTGTTGTTGTTTCCTGTCACTATGTGCTATTTCATATTTGGTGTTAAGCTTTCCACTTCTCTCTATAAATATAAGAACTTCACCATGTCCAAAGCCTCATTTCTGTTTTTTTCCCTCACTCTCCTTCTCTGGGAGTGGACCTTTTAACTGGGTACCAGGCAGTTGGCATTTTGCCAGTTTAAACTATAACAATGCCAAGTTAACACTTCCCCATGGATGTCAAGTTAACACATCTCCCAGCTGAGACAATTTTATCTGGAATAGCAGAGCCCTATACCATCAGAATTGTCACATCATGACAATGACATGAATCTAGCACCAGTTCAGTTTCATGTAAGTCAGAATGAGGATCTCTGGTTTCTACAGGCCAATGCTTTTAAATTTATTAGCCCACTCTACCTATTACAGCTTGCATATACTTTATGTAGATAACATTACCACCTGTAGTTTAGTGAAAGAATCTGACAGAAGGAGTAGCTACAGAAACAAATCTGCCCTATGCTTTAGACAAAAACATCCCCAGAACACTCAACACAGGGAAGAAAAAGGACATTGAAAATTAAAGTGATTGGAAAGATGATACTAAAACTAAGGAAGAAAAGAATCAAAGAAGATGAAAAAGATGGACAGAATGACTGGCAGAGAGGGAAGGAAACCAGCATGTAAACCTGTAAACTGGTTAGTAGGTACAGGTTTAGCAATTCACTTGAATAGATGCATTACACTAGAGGTCCAAAGCAACTTTTACATTTCCTCCAGTTTTTGCAGCTGCATGGTGTCACACTCAAGACATTATGACATTATTCTTTTAGATTTATAGTATCCCTAGTGGTGCTTGTACCCTATACAGGCACCAAAAAGACATATGATCTGCACTGCTTGAATGTATATCTAGTAGAGAGGCCCACACACCAGTGGAGAAAGAATATGCATTGATTAACTGTCAGATAGGAGAAGTGCACAAAAAGCCTTACAATAACAAATACTTCATGCAATAGGGCTCATTCAACTTGTGTGTCCAAAAACAAGAGATTAAAAATAGCTGATCAAAAAATGGGGGTCGAGGGGGAAAAGAGAAGAATGATGATTTGAGAAGTTAGATGGCTAGTGTTGCAGCTCTGAGTTTAATCCACAGAACAGCTTTTGTCAAAACAATTAGATTGTTCTCCTCCAAGCCATTCATCATCTCAGATATTTTTCTAATTTTGACTTCTGCCCGCTAGAGAACAGAAACCCTCTAAATAATTATCATCTAGGGATTCCTCAGATGGAATTTGGACTGGCCTACATAATTCCTCCAGACAGGGCTCCTTGATTTTTTCCCATAGACCTCACTATCACAGTGCAATCCCTGAAATGCCTGCTCCATGCTGCAAAAATCGGGCATCTGCACAGCAATTTCAAAATCGATTAATGGGCACCAAGACTGAGAGAACTAACAGTATGCTCTCACTTCTGTATATGCACAATAACTTGTTTCTAAGATGAATTTGAAAGGGAAAGGAGCAACAAAATAAGTAATTACAAGGTTTTCTAAGTGATGCTGGTTTATCAGTCTCAAAGAATGAAGTCCTTCCCTGATCTACAAAGCTGACAGAGTACTGGTGATGGCAGTGGCAGCTAAATCAACCACATAGGTACAGAATGACTTCCAGTTAACATTAGTGTCATAGGTTTGGCTTAGTTTTTTCTTTACTAACTCTGGACTGCTTTCTTCTCTCTTCTTAGAGCTTTTCTAGCAAGGAAAAAAACCTGCAAAGAAACGAACTCAAAAGAAACTAAACTGAATAAAAAGGAATTATATTTTCTAACATGCACAACTACACTATATACACAGTATGTGGGATCTCACTTCTAGGGAAAAAGGGATAAGGGAAGAGGGGGCTGGTTAACTAGAAAATTAAGAGGAAACAAAACTAAACTAAAAAAAAAACAAATTAAGCAGACAAACACAATTAGAAACTTTAAAGGAAGGGTAACAAGCATGAAACAATCTTACTCTGGACAGGAGAACAACAACAACAGGAGGGATCAGACTCTAAGCTCTCCCTACAGCTCCTGGCCAAGGAAAGGAAGAGAAACTCCTCCCCTCTTACATGGAAAACATGTGTGGAATACTTGTAACTTCTTTAGATACACTGGTTACTGAGGAAGCCATGGGTCAAACTATTACACATTAGGCTACTTTTTTTTCCATCCAGGGGGCCAGAATTAGACAGTAGTTTCAGTGATCATTCTAGTGGCAAATCACCAATGCCACTCACAGCTTTGCCTTCTGCAGATTTGTGGGAAATCAAAAGAACTGCATTTCAACATGAGAAAAACACGGTTGAAACTCCACACAGAGAAGGCTTCAGTTAATATATAATCTCTTAGCCTGGCTAAGTCTCTATGGTTTCTTGCAATACACAAGCACAAATATCTCTCTACTCCCTTTCAGTCAACATTCAACCACAGTAAAGTTTTTGTTTCTGTCTATGGTATGCATACGATTTTCACTGCAATACTGAGTGGTTCAGAGTTTTAGATCTCAGAACAAACCTGTGAAGAAAAGAGCCGTTTCCGTTCTTATTTTACAAAAGGGAAAATAAATAACTTGAAGTTGCAGACATGTTCTGTGAATGAAGACCTTAGATGGAGGCATCCCATTGTGCCAAATGTTCGAAGAGGTTTGTTTTATAATTATTATTTGTTTCTTTACAGGGGGGAAAAAATGGCCATGTTCTCTGAAATAAACGAATTATTCACTTCCTAGAAACACAAAACTGATTTCTATCAAATTCTTTCAGTGGTATGCTCTGAAAAGGGAGAGAGAGTAGTGACAAATGTTACAGAAGAAACTGCTGTCTTTTCTAGAAATAGCAATTCCATTGCTGTCAACTTCTTTGTTTCAACCAGAATCAAAGCACATGCTTTACACAGATTGAAGGGCTTTTCATATGCCCATAAATGACATCTAAATCATAAAAAATGATGGGAGGATAAGGAGGATGTAGAAAAGAGAGAAAGCTTCAGACAAGTCCCAAGTACTGTCATGTCCTAAGCATACAAAACAGCAGCAACATCTTTAGTGCTCTCCTTGAACTGCAAGTAGGATCACCTGTGCTTGGTAATTGACCAAACATCTGTAAAGATCATCTGTGGAAAACCTCTATGTAGTTAATGTATACTCTTTGTGATTTATCAGCCCCAAACAATACAACATTCTTACATCTTCCTCAAGATAGATCTAATAGAATTTCAGACAGACATTCATGACAAAGCCAACCATCCATAATCACAAATTTCTACTTACGTGCCACAGTTGTAGGAGTTCTTGAAATCAGGATGCAAAGCTTAAAAATTATCCACTTATCTACTTTATTCATTCATTTAAAGAGGAAGATATTCCCTGAGTACATTCAGAATTGGTATGTGGGATGTACATCTATACTCTGACATGGAATCTCAAGTCTTCTTGTACTATTTGCACTTCTTCCGTGAGGTGTTTGCGGCATAAGACTAATGAGCTGATCAACCAACTGCAAACCAAGCTCTTCTAATTTTAGTACAAATCTCATAACAACTACTCCATTGTCAGAAGTGTTGACTTCTCTATGGATTGATCTGTCATCGTTTTCAAAACCTGCCTTAATACATAGACTGCCTGGTGGTACATAGCAGTCATCCCTCTGTGTGCTCTGTTCTGATGCCCTGCACACCATCTCCCTGCTAACGTGTTCACAGCCAAGCAATAATGGATCACCTCATTTATGTAAACTTCATGGGGAAAGGGGAAAGGGGAGAAAAAGAAATAAAAAAGAAATAAACAGAAAAAATCTAGAAAAACCCCACACACATACAATTTCACCAGTTCAATCTTGCCTTTACAACTGCAGCCTTTGGCTGATATGCAAACAGCCTCTTCTAGTGAGAAAAAGCTCTGCACTAATTCGATGAGAGGTACAATCCTGAACAGATGCAGCTAAGCCCTTACAAATCTCTGGGTAGACATAGTTATTTCAGTTTGAGAACTTAGAGCGCGACTGGAAGTCTGAACATTTTGAAGATGACATAAATCAAAGTAGCCTCTCCTTCACCATGGTGATTTCCTTCACTTGGAGTTCCCTTCACTTTGAGAAGGATACAAATCAGCCTCTCAAAACAATGCACACTGTTCACTACGTTGCGTGAACAGCTTTTTTTTAAGGAGAGAAAAATAAGATTTTTTCCTCATATCTGCTGGTACAGCCTAAAAGCTTGTTACAGAAACATGGTGCTAGGGGAGTACTTTAACTGTAGAACATAGATAGAAAGTCAGTTTCTTTCCAATTTAAATGCAAAGGGAAACCTCAGCACTATGGTAATAGGGAAACGTGGTGACACATGACAAGTACTTTTGTAGCCACGAGCATGTGCCAATAGTGGGACTTTCAGTATGATTTTGAGAATAAGACTATAGGCTAAAGAAAAATTCATAGGAGATTTCTGCATCTGCACTTCCTGCTACCTCCACACCATGCTCCTTAGTGAAACCAAGATGATTAGCTTTGTTTCCTTTGGGATGTCTTTAGATATGCCATGTGAAGGTAGGCAGCTCAGCTACCTGAACAGAAGTCATTTCAGTTACCTGAGCAGTGAGCTACAGCTGAAGACTGCTTGGCCTTAACAACACAGACTACCATGGCTGCAGCTGATCTCCCAGAAGTAATAATCCTGAGATCCCTCTACACAAGAGAAGAGCTGCTAGAGAGAGCTTATGCCTGCTTAATTGGTGTAAAGGACTGAAGGATGGATCTTGTTTTTGCAAAAGTTTTCCCCCACTCTTTCCTCTACTGTGAAATACCAAACACCACATAAACAATGCAACATAATAAGCTTGTCACATGCTTTGCACAGTCCAAAGACTGATTTCCAGCCTCCAGAATATAAGTGAAGTTTGTCTCCAAGCCATAAGCTGAGCTCCATTTATATACTAACATCTCCACTGAGGATATGGTGCTCTACGTGTGATGATATTCACTTCTAATAACTAAGAGAACAACCCCTATTTATGCCTACAGATGGCTGTGTCAAGTAGTTAGACATTTTAAAGGAGACTGAAACTAAGGTAACCATTCATAGAATCATAGACCCATTTAGTTTGGAAAAGATCTCTAAGACAATAAGATCTACATCAACCAGAGTAAATCAAGCTACATCACCAGAGTAAATCCAAAAAACCCTCTCAATATCAAGAGTTTCATTACGGATGCAGGGTAATGTAATAGAAAGCAACACATAGGTAGCACTAATACTAAACATTAATAAATAAGCTACTAAAAATTATCAGGTCTTTAGTCATAAACAGTTTACAATGGGATAGAATATATACTTCAACAGAAACCAGCATGTTCATGGGTTTCCAATTACCATAACTAACAAGCAATGCTACTGTCAGCTGATATCTGTAAGATACATCATTCGTATCAGCAACTTTACGGTAGCTTCCTGTGATCACTTACCAGCCCTTTATAAAAAAACTTGGAAATAAAGTACTAAAGTGGTCTTAAAGAAGAAGTTTGATCACAAAACCCTAGAAGAGGTTCTTTAAGATTGCAGCCCATGCTTCTCTTGGTCTCAAGCTCAAAAATTAGATCCAACAGACAAGTTGGCTTGGCCAACATAAAAGTTTCTAAGGAGACACAAAATACAGAATTCTTCAAGGCATAAATAATAGTTAAGCACCCAAGTCTTGTAAGTTTTAATAGGATTGATGTACATTCTATATTTGAAAAATTATTTGAAAAAAGTTTATTGTCTTCAACCACTGAAAATAATCAGGTTTAAATTATCTTATTTTTACTCCCAGTTACAATGATTTATATTTAAAGATGACATAATACTCCAAGCATGGACAAATTACTTTAGGGGTCTTTTATATATTATTTTGAGATCAGGAGAGCAGTGAATGCTGTTTATCTGAACTTCCATAAGGCTTTTAATACTCATAACATAAACCATCCACACAGAGAAATAGATTGAAAACTGGAAAAACTGCCAGGCCCAGAAAGCTGAGGTCAGTGTTACAAAACCAAGCAGGATGCCAGTCACTAGTGGTGTACACCAAGTTCAACACTGTAACCAATACTTTTTAACATCTTCATTAATGACCTGGATAATGGAAAAGGCCATCCTTAGCAAGGTTGCAGGTACATAAAACTGGAAAGAGCAGCTGATACACCTGCTGTTTCTTCATGAGACAAGGTTGAGAAGGACCTCAACAAGGTAAAGAAAAGATCCAAAAATGATCTAAAGTTTAACAAAGAGAGGTCCTGGATCCTTCATCCTTAGAAACATTCAAAACCCAAATGGACACAAGCAAGGCACACCTACTCTAGCTGACCATCCTTTGAGCAGAGAAGGTGGACTACAAAATCTCCAGATGTCCCTTACAACCTCAGTTGTTCTGTGACTCTGCTTTTACAACTGTCTCGTGACAACTATACACCAATACAAAAATAGTGTGGAAACATCCAAGCCATACTATCTTCCATAGTCTAAAACGTACAAGAGGACACTTGATAAGGTAATAACTTCTCTGTAGAAACTATTCCACTGACGTTATGAACAATCTACATAAACAAAGTTTTGTTCTAAAGAATAAGCTTCAATTGTACTGTGATAAAAATTCATCTATTGGAAGAATCATTTTTAAAAACTCATCATTTTACATGAAACTGTTCTAATTACTGCCTTAATCAACATCATAATTTACAATACAACTTGCAATTATTATATGGCAAATAGCATGTTCCAATTGGACCATCATGTGCACTGTACATCTGATTCCTGTTTTCACTGGAATGAAGCTATTTGTGCTGGATCTTGTCCAGAGTGTCTGCTTTGGCCTCTACTGTTCTTTAGATGAGGAACCCTCAACTTTCTGTAGCAGTTAAGAGGAAGAAAAGATTCCCACACATATGAATTAGATCAGAGATATGAACCTTGAAAGGAGGTTCATTAGTCATTTTTAGAGTTCCACTACTTTAAAGTAGAAGAAAATAAATCACAGAATACATTCACTTCATCACTGCATTTTGTCACCACAGACAGGAAAGTTAAATTGTATTAATCACACATATCCCACCATTTTCCCCTTTGTTCCCTGTCCATCATTACCCTTTTCTTTCTTTTTCTTTATTAAACTTCATGGCCTGGCAAAAAAATACAGGCATTTTATTAATTATTCAGCATCAAATTTCTGCACTTGCCAAGTGTCTTCTATAGATGGCTAAGGATTCATACTTTCCAGGGCCACCTATAATTGCTCATCATCTCTCAGGACAGTTTTGCACAGAGCCCACAGCTTTTGCTCCTGATAGATCTGCAATACCCAAACACACAGTGCTCAGCAAATCACAGAAGTACAAGATAACGAAGACCCCCTAAACCTCTTGCACATTATAAAAGCAAAAGACAACAAAGAATTCTAAGCAACTACATGATCAAAGTATGAAGGAAAACTAAGAGCTATCTTAAAACTTCCACAAGTGTTGTGTTAACTTTGTAAAACTAAAAATAATTCAAAGGAGCACGTTCCAAATTGAGAGGGGTGGTGGGGGGCAGAGGAGTGGTTTTGAACAACCACAAAGTCTCTGCTTTTGCCTGCCTCAGTAACTCATGCTAGAGTGGCAAAACAATCTTTATCTGAAAGACTCAAGAGCTGGTAAGGGTGACAATTCTATTTAGGATCCCAGAAAAATGCATGCTAGGGAGAAAGCCCTGATTATCAGTCAAGCTATGGAAAACCATTCAAGCCTTTGAAAGACATCCTTCTACCAGCAAAAGATTCAAGATGAGACTTATCTACCTAACTCTGTCACATGATTTTGGGGTGAGACTGTGTGCTGTTTTAGAGGTAAACCAGCAGGAGAAATGAGCTCAACACGAGAGAGATTATAAGTCAGAGCTACAATTTAATAATAATACAGTAAATACACTGACACAAAGGGAAATTGCTTTCAACTCCCAAAAACCAGCAGTATAACCCAGTGCCCTGGGGTACAAACCCAAAGGGGTTTGTTAGCCCTTGTGCTGAGACCCACGTGGTTCCCCCAACTCCAAAGCAAAAGAAAGTGAAAAACCTGTTGGTGCAGGTGATGGCTGTAGTCTGGTCAAGAGTGGTGGTCTCCTCCTGTCGAGGTCCTGCTGCTCCTCTGGGTCCGACCCACCCCTTTTGTACCCTCAGGGAGCACCCAGTCCCTCCCCCAGGGCAGGGACTCACACAATGGGTGATTAACTCTGTGAGTCATGGGCTATTTTTGAAGTGTTGATGGCCCATTAGCACCTACGCCCCCTCAGGCTGGGAGTGGAGGTGCTAACGACTCCCTGGGAAGCTGCTGCAAATGGGCCATTGACCTTGGGAATGAATAGAGGGGGTAGAATACACAGCTTTGATCACCCCCACACAGTGACAACTGGTCCCACCTGCTGAACCAGGACAGACTGGGGACAGCCAGTGCTGCTTCTTACCCTGCTGCTCTTTGATTCTCATCTGACCAGATTTTAAGTCTTTGAGGCCCCAGAATGCTCTTCAACAAGAACAGTTCTTAAGCTCCCCCTAAGTGTTGTATAAAACTATTAACACAGAAAATAGAAAGTGTTTTGGTTTCTTTTCTCTGGGACAGAGAAAATACTGAAAGTCAAAAGAAGCACACAAAATTTCCCACACTAATCTATTTACTGCATGCTGCACAGTCTATTATGAGAAATGTAGGTTTTGTTTCAGTCTGAAAGCCAAAGCTCAGTTCTCGTCTCCATCTCTGTAACATACATAGCAAAGGTTTATGTGCTCTTGCTGTTGTCAAATACAGAAAGAGAAGAAAATGAAAATATGAATCAGTGAAGTAATTTTCCTGCCCACCTACAACCTCAGGCTGAAATTATGTCAGATTTCACATGCAAAACAAGTTTGAGTGATGACAACAATGCTTGAGAAAAAAAATCCAAAGAAAACTTTTGTTTATCAAAAAGTAGTGCTGATGATTCAACAGGCACCATCCATACTGCAAAGTCTGTAATAAGAAGTTGCCTAAAGGCTATACTCTTCTATGCCAAACAAATCCTGGAGGGATTGTAAGACCAGTTATCTTAACTCTCAAGATATCTAACTTCCTGCTTACAATAAAAATGTCTAGTAACTGCTAGAATTTCTGACAGCTCTCAATCAACACTACTAAATTATGAATCATAGTATAAACAAAAAGAAAAACCCATCAGGTCTCTTTGATTCCCTTACTGGAGTAAAAACGGGGAGGGTGGATTTGGGTGCCAGTTATGCTGGCATTTTGCCAGCTGGGGTGCTGCTTCTGCCAGGGAATTTCTCTGCAGGATAGCTGTGTTTGGACTGCATACTTTTTGCACCAAAGTCGACAAGTTTGGGACTGAGAACATAACCTTAATCTTGAACTTTCATCACTGCTGAAAGTCACACTGTAATTTTCACAAGAATACAAGTCATTGGTAGAATAAAATTCCACTTTCCCTTACTCTATAAGTCCTCTGTAGATTAAGATGCATGCATACCTTACCTAGACTTATCAGATCCTGCATACCAGGATTCATCTGGCTGTATCAAAACATAGCTCTGCTGCCTTTCTCTTTCCTCCTCATAATCAAGTGGGCTTTAGCAAAAACAGAGATCGGAGGGAACAAAACAAACAAGTGGAAACTGCTTTCCCCACATTTTGCTTCCCTTGCTCTTGACTTGCTGCTATTTCACATGTCTTACGACTCAGTACAGTAGATTCCATTTGAGGTAGGATTTTAAAAGGATGAGAGAAAAATTGACCCATTTTTTCCCCCTTGCATATGACTTTTTAGAAAGACACATGAAGGAGGAACATGGCACCTTAGCTGATACATTCGTGATTCCTGTCATATCAGGTTAGTCTTAGACTTGGAAAAAAATAGAGCAAGTTTGAATCACCTTAAAGACCTGATTTAGCAAAGTGCTTCAAAACACATACTTAGCATGTGCCTAAATTCTTTGCTGAATTAGAATCTATGTTGGTAAAAGGGGCAATCATTCAATGGCTTCTGACAGCCACCAGAAACTAATGAGCCACAGACCTCTGCTTCTTCCTCCAAATGACTGTACTTAAACCTGAAGGAAATTTCATTACGGAAACAGAAAAAAAATATAAACAAATCATTGCTTTCTCCTTTGCAAATATTAATTTTTATCTTTAATTATTGGTAAACACAGACTTCCATTCTTACAGTAATCAGAGACAGTGCCATTTGATCTATGAAACTGGTTACCCTTTCAAACCCATAAATTTGTCTTTAGAGTTTACTATGGTTTACAGAAAGCTCTGTAAACCCAGCTAAATCAACACTGAAATGCTCACAATCCAACATACTAACCAAAAGGATGCCTGACTGAGACAAACTTCAGAATGAATCTTACCAGCACTGCACAATCCACTTAAAATGAAGAGCTCAGTAATATGACTTGCTGAAACCTGCTTCATTCTGCTTCTCACTGAAACACATTATGGGATCAAATCCCAGGGAATTCGCACACTCTCTAACTCCCCCATGAGAGGGGTGAAAATATCCAGAACAGTGAGAGGATAATTTTGGTCCTCAAAGATGCAATCCAGTTCTCTATTTGCCAAGTTGTTTGCGATCATGATTTCCTAACTGGCCATGTGTTTTAGCTGATTTCACTTCATGTGTATTTAGAGACAGGAAAATCCTGTGGCCAAGGCACATCTACAGGAGACATGACATTCAAGTCTAATGTCAACCTTAGCTAAATATAATTAAGCAACTCATATTTTCCATACCACCATTACTTACAGTGGAACACTGATATCACTTCCAGCAGGATGAATGTAATGGTTTGACCCAAGCCTTGCTTGGTAGCCAGATGTAACTAGGGAGGAGCTTGTCTCCTACGTATTCTTCACCCATTTCTTTTGCCCTCCCACAGGATAAGAAATGGGGAGATAAGGGGTTTGCTCTCACTTCAGGTTCTGGTGAAGGAAGAAGGCAGAAGGTTCACTGCTGCTGCTGCTCAGGCCCTTATCAGAGCCACACAAGAGACTGGGGAAATAGCGTGAGTGAGACCCCCCCCACCTCCACGTGTGAGGGAAAAACCTAGTTTTCTTCTAAGAGTGGTGGTGGGATTGTATTGTACTGGTTTACTCAGNATATTTTATATATACTGACTTGACTCAGCTTCTTTCAAGTTTTTTTTCCCTTCCTTTTCCCTGCTTTGGGAAGCATGGGGAGAAGGAGAGGGAAGGGAGGGGGCGGCTCGAGCTGGAGGCCAGGACAAAACCAAGACAATGAAAATAAACACTTATGTTAACACTGTGAGGTTCTGATCTTTCAGATACACCTAGAAACTTCAAGTTCCTAAGTTACAATACAGGGACATTAATCTCTGAGGTCTCATTACCAAGCATAAGGTATCTAAAATTATTCTCCCATTTTCCATTTTTACATGTGTATTTCAGTCATCTAAAACAAATTCTGAGAGTAGGTATTTGTAATATAATGAAAAATAACATGAGAAATACATGACAAATGCCAAACCAAGATTTTAATGGATGTTTACCACAGTTCAAGGGCAGAAATAGAAGTAGCCTTCATGCAAAATGGTAACTGTGAGCAGTTAATTTCTTTCACTCACACCCTTTTGCTTGAAAGAGCACTAGTTCACATGTAATTTTAAGGATAACAAATGTCATTTGAATTCATAACTAACTGACCAATTACACCTAGACTGAGGTTTCATAATCACTAGGTTTGTGCACAAACATACCACCAAAGCATGCAAATCTGAACATCTGTGATCACATTTTTGTCCTATTAGCTCATGGTGTTGACACCTGTACTACACCTTTGTACCAGCTATGTGACTGCTTTGCCAGCAAGGGCAACACATAATCCACAAAAAATCCTTCCAATAGGAAGTTAACCTGTCAGTTTATTTGCCAGTAACAGGAATCCGCAGCGATAATTTGTATCACAGTTGCATTAGAATATCTAACTACAATGCTTCTAATCGATTACTATGAGCCCTAATGCACAATTTATTATAGAATCATGACTTACTGATTAAATAGGGACTTCAGTTGCCACAATTTTATTTAAATGTTTCTTGAATATCCATTATGGCCTTTGTAACAGAGACAAACTCTTAAAGGCAGCTCTGAGGAAAGAAAAATGACATCACTAAAAGCCTGAGCCTTGGGAAAATGACCAAAACCAATTTTTTTTTTCAGCCAGTGGAAAAAAATGTTTTTCAGTTGCCTAGGTTTGGATCAGATCTCTATGGATCAGACAAACTTTAACAAGGCCCCAGTGGAAAGAGTGGGGAGGAAAACCACTTGATTTTTGTTGTTGCTGTTGTTGGATTTTTTCATAAATCTACTCAAATATTACCTTACTAACTAAACGCTCTGTGTCTACACCATTTCACTGTGAAAAGGAAAATACATATCTAACTTTGTGCAACTGAGTTATCAATATGTTTATTCGAATTCAGATCCTAGCTCAAAATATACTTCAAAGCACATTTCCTGTTTCCATTTGATTCAATTAAAATTTTGTAAATGTACATAATACAAAAACGGATTAACAATGCTGTTAGCTAAGGTCTATATATTCACCACAGTACCATGTGCAAGATATTCCTAGGTTCAGACAGAAAACTTTCAGCACAGTTTCAAAAAGGAAAATAGAGTGGTGAGCTTAAAAACATATGTCCTTCCCCATTCAGTGCATGAGAAAGTTGGAAAACAGCAGGTATTTCCTTTTCCTAGCACAGTGAAAATCCACACTGTATCAGTTATCACCTAAGAGATAAGTTTTGATGTTTCTTAAGTGAATGTTGTAGCTATGTTGTCACCAACACAATAAAGCTTATTCCTTTAGTAAGTCTTCTGAGAATATTGGCCAGATTCAGTTTGCCTCACACAAAGCCCACAGAGTTGCACCACAGACATCTGACCCCATCCATCACACCCACACCTGGACAATTAATGTAAAAAACCCTTGTATTCAAAGGATTAGAGCCTTTTCTCTGCTTGATCATGGTAACAGACCTATTTTGAATTCTTACTATGAAGCTTCGTTACACTAACAAGTCCAATTTTATATTTCCTTAACCTTGTATTTCTGAGGCTGTTTTCTCTAGTGTGTATTTACACCAATAGACACTCTTTTTCATTACTATTCTCTTTCCAAAGTAGAAGAAGCTGGCTTGAATGGAATGAATGGTTCCACAGCATTACAGAACACTCATGGACCTTTTCCTGTAAAGCCACTATTCTATATTCAGCATACTCGAATCATGGCAAATGGATGTTAGAAACCAACTTCTTTGCTACCAATGCAGACATTCTCAATTTACTTCTTTAGGGGGTGTATGAAATAAGACCTGTCCTCTTCATTAACTATCATCTCAGCATCTGGGAAACCTCCATGAGGCCAGGCTGGAAGAGACCTGGGCAATTCTCCCACAGCTATGGTAAATTTGCTTCAAAGACTCCAAAGTCTTTCAGTCATGGGATAGCAAGGAGGATTAGAGGAGCAAGCAACTTGCCTTAAGCTGGTTATCTTATATGTAAGGAAGTGGCTTCCATTCCAATAACATGATATCTTTCATAAGACTCACTCCACTTTCAACAAAATACATTTGTTCTTCTCTCATAGCATTACCTCCTCTTTCTCAAGATTGCTAAAACCAGGTACTAAAAATTTACATGAAGAACACTCATAGGTGTTGAACAAACTTGGCTCCAGATCCATCCTGCTCTCCTAAAATGTTTCTCTAATTGCTGTTCTAACCATTTGCAAAACCTCACTGAAGTATTTCATGCATGCATTTTCATTTCCCTCATTGTGCTAGGGTTTACCTCCCTATTTCAGTCTATTTTGGTTTTCAGCCTGACCTATCCTGTGAAGCCACTTGGTCTCAATGTGGCTGAATGTATGAGACAGATCAAGCCATTCATTAAAAAGGTCACGATTCTTCATTGACACATATTTTATTAATAGCTTAAAAAAAGAATTAAAGTTAGGAATTGCAAGTAGAGGCATGAGTAACTAGTATCAGAACATGTAAAACCAGGCAATTTTCAGCTTTGAGCATTCTCAGCTTGTGGGCTTAATCTCTCCAAAGATTAAGATAGTGGTTTGGTAATTGCTTTCACAAATACTAGATAATGTTTTACTAAATGAGGCAGTAATTGACAGATCGTAAAAATAAAAGGAGCAAACACCCGAAAGCCAGGGCTGATAGCAAAATATACTGTAGGAACAATCTCATCTGGTTGGAAACAGCAGTTACAAACAGCACTCCCTTCCTCTCGAGTACTGGTCAGTTCCTGGCTGGAGTCCTGAGTACATCTGCAGGTATACATCACTTCAGGAAATACCCCTACTGGGGGTATTGGAAGAGGGCAACTAAGGTTTTCAGAGATCTAGGAAACACAGTCTCTATGGAGAGTTAGGCTTGCTGAGCCTAAAACCTAGTAATTCTCACACATATATTAGAGACTGATAAACTCTTTACATCCACTGAGGGCAGGATAGACATAATGCATTTAGGATGGAGCAATGGAGACTGATTTTCTCCCTTGACACTAGCAGTTTCCCCAGCAATTAAGACCCCTGGGAAAACTCTGTGAAGGGAAGGATAGTTAAGCACTGTTAGAGGTCAAATGAGGCAAACTGCAAAGCTCTGAATGGGACACTTCCAGAACACAATACACCACCCCAAAATTATTTTAAATAGTAACTTCTGGTTTGGGCCAATAGAATGAACTGGATTATTTGCCAACATTTTTTCTAGCTTTTCTTCTGTATTTTTTATTATTACCTGCCAGTTTCAGCCTAAGTGAAGTGTGTGTTTTCAGCAAGAACAGCACTAAGCTGAAGCTCATCAAAATACCACAGAAAGGAGACGGAAGAGCACAATCATTATCTTCTCCACAGAAGCACGTTCAGACAAAGATTCCTAAGGATTCAACCAGTATGGTGGCATATCCACATAGCCAAAAGGTATCAAAAATCAATGACAGATGTAACAAAACCAGAATCCTTTGACCATGGGCATTCTGTTAACATAGATAACAATCAAACCAACATACAAAAACTCATTTTAAAGCCAGATTGAGATAGATGTACAAGTATAATGTACTCAAGATGCAATTTTTTTTTTTTGCGAAACATACAGTTTTAAAGTCCATTAATTCAATTTGTTTTCCTTAAGGCAAAACTATCTGAACCCAAAATTTTGAAGAAATTCATAAAGAGATACTTAAAATACTTCAATCAAGTACCTATTTCACATCCTAGAAACTCCTCCCTTAACCACTACTGTTTTCACTTGAATTTCCCCACATATTTAATTTGTTTATACAATTCCTTTTCCTAGTACTATAGGGCTCTGATCTGCTACTGATCTGTTCCTTTTGTTTGGATCAATAGCATAACCTCAGTGATATCACTGTAGCTGTAGTTTCTATTCTGCCAGCATCAGCATTCTGTCTCCAACACTGGCTGTGATATTTGTAAGAAGATGAAACAAATCCACAATTTACTATCAAGTCATGCAATAACAAGCAGGATAAGACAGGAGGATTCTTTTCCTGAATCCCTTAGCGTTCAGGTTACCTTCTGGAGCAGGAGATTTACATACTTCTAACTTTTACATATATTATTAAGAGTCATTAATCAAAATCTTCTTTTATATCCAAGCTACTTAATCAAATTCTAGACAAGGTGATTTAAATTCTGGAACAGATATGAGTTGGAGGGGAAAAACAGAAATAGGGAGATTTTTCTCCCCATAACACAAGTAAACATACTTACTCAAGCTCACTCTGCTACATGGCACAGGCATAGGGAAGGAGGCATATAGAAAAAAAATAAAAAATCAAAAGCGGCACAATTATTCTGTCCTAAGAGAAACACGGGTGGGCCATAATCAATCAGTGCTTCAAAATAGCTGACTTTTTGTCCTAGTTCAGCAGGTGAGACCAGTTTATCACTGTGTGGGTGTGACCAAAGCTCTGTATTCTACACCTTCTATTCACTTCCCATGACCTGTTAACAATGGACCATTTGCAGCAGCTGCCCAGGACACATCCGACCCCTCAGGGTGTGAGCTGGGTGTGAAAGAAGCCTGTGAGATAAGAGCTGTGATAACTCCCTTTCAGGAAGTCCTTAGCACCTCCACACCCAGCCTGAGGTGTCATGTCTGCTAATGGGCCATCAATGATTCCAAATACCCCATGACTCACAGAATGAGATTACTCATTGTGTAACTCCCCACCCTGAGTGAGGTACTGGGCAATCCCACCTGGACCTGACGGGATATAATCTTGGGGCTTTGGGGGCTTGAAAGAAAAAAACAAACACTTATCAGATCCAGAGGAGGACCAGACCCTCGACAGGAGGAGACCACCACTTTCAACCAGACTGCAACCACCACTCTTCACTAGACCTCAACCATCAGCTACACCAACAGGTTTTTCACTTCCTTTTACTCTGAACTTGGGGGAACCACGTGGGGTTCAGCACAGGGACTAACAAACCCTTTTGTGTTTGTGCCCCTGGGTACTGGGTCATACTTCTTGGTTTTGTGGGTTACAACCAATTTATCTTTGTGCCATTGCATTTATTGCAATATTGTTATTAAATTGTAACTCTGACTTGTAATCTCTTTAGTGTTGGGTTCATTTCTCCTGTCGGTTTACCTTTAAGCCAGCACACTTTTATACACATAAAACAGGATGCTGGATAGAACACAATCGGATCTCAGCTTCATATTGCTGGCTAATATCAAGAAAAACAAATCAAACCCCAAAATCTCCTGCTAGGCTATTTGGAAGTTCACTGAAGACTTACAAGTTTGAGTCCAAGCTGAAGCCAGCTTATCCAGACTCATGCTTGGGCTTGGCCTCTGTGAGTTTGGATTCTCTGTTAGCCCAGCCACTTCAGCCTTCCAGCATCCATGGCCATATTCATTTCATACAGGTGAGTCTTTTAGCAAAGTCACCTGGCCTTAAAACACAACAAAATCTGATCTGGCTCTGCCATGTCAGGCTATTCCAAATAGGAAAACAGAGGTATAAGGCATCTTGATGAATTTCTGTATCTGCTCACACAGCTCAATCCACTGGTCATTTAGGATTAAGCCAGGGAAAGGTCTACATGCAGATACCAGTAACTGACTTAGTTGTGGTGCTAACAACAACAATACAACGTCAGGAAGGATTTCTGCTATGGCTGTTCAAAGCCATCGAAAACACAGGCTGTACTTTTCCCAAGTGCAGTGTAGGTCGCCTTGCTTTCTGTGCCATGTTACCCTGCCACAATCTCCCCTCTCACTACTGAGGAGATGCTGTCCTCTGCTCATAACTATCTGTCCTTATATGCCTGAGTCTAGTCAAATATAAATTCTGTAGAATTTTTTAATTTCATATTCTTTATAAGTGGTCATCTGGGGGGTTGCTTCGTTGGGGCATTCTTCCGTTTGCACATTTTATGTGCAAGTTGAACAGTGCAGAGATCAGGCATTTAGATCCAAATCAGAACGTCCCATGTTTCTCTCATAGTCAAAGTTGGATCTGAATTCAGATGAAATAGTGCCAACATTTCCAAACTGCTCTCAGAAGATTTTGGCTGGAATATCTTCAGGACAGTAGCTGTTCTTGGGAAGTCTACTGAATGCCAAAATTCCATACAAATGCTTCTTGCATTGAACTATAGCCCTACAGCAGAGCTCCTTTCTGTACTAGATCTAAAATGGGAACCAGAAGAAGTGTTTTCCCTTCCTATTATTCCCTCCCCATTTCCATTAATGGATTCCGTATTGAGGCTGCATTTCAATTTGTTTTGTTTTAGTCTGATGTGGGCATGCAAAACAGTCACCTGAAATATCCCCTCTCTTACCCTAACAGCTCATGCACCTTTGCACATGCTCCTTATACTTTTTAAACCTCTCACACACCTTTCAGTCCTTATCCACGGTCCCAAATTGTGGCAAAAGCCTCCACCCAGGCAGTAACTTTCACACAAGTAGTTTTGCAACCTTTCCAACACCAAATTCTATAAGCAGATATGTTCAGTGATAAATTCAACTATCACTAAGAAAGGTTTTTTTCAACTGTTTACTCTCAGCCATCTCAGAGCATTCATTTCCAAAAATATGAACTTCACTTACTAAAACCATAAAACGTGGATGGATTTGTAAACCACAGAGACCATTACTACAAATTTCTCAGGTCACATAAGCAGTACTGGACTGGTTAAAAAGACTGTCCATGAGTCAGTCTGGCTTTAAGATATGTCATAATATTCAGAGCCCCTCAACAGATATATACCAACAATAAACCCCAGCTCCTCACAAATTAATGTCAACAGAATGTTTCTGCAATGAAAAGTTCACCAGCTTTGTATCGCAAAGATGATGGGTAGAGGAGAGTTGGAAAAGTCTGACTCCAGCAGCATCAGCTTCATGCAGCAGGGTATGATGCAATTTTAACTCAGTAAATCCAATGCTCTGTCAGCAAGTGAATTACCAGCCTACATTTACAAGAATCATTGGTGATGCATCAATTTACATGAGTTCAGAGTGCATGTAAAAATAATATCATATTCTCTCCATGTTCCACTCCTGGCTCTGCTACATTTTCCATGATATTGCATTCACTTTGTGCTGATATAAACACACCTAATCAAAATACATTCTCACTTCCTTTTCAAAGACTGTCAACCAAATGTATTCTTGCTTGTGCAGGTCTCTCAAAATAAAAATCTACACCTGGATAAAACAACAAAACAAATTTGGACATGTTAAAACCATATTCTCAACCGGTCTCTAGTGAACTTTGCAGAGGTCACATTCAATATAAAGTTAATCCTTTTCATTTGATTTAGTTTCCCTCTTATTTTAGAAAACAAAGTTTCAAATTATTATACACAATTTTTAATGACAGCTGTCCTCAATTTCCACAAGCCTGGATAACATAAGCTTACAGGTCATGTAATGTGGTTGTCTGCAGCCATTTGCTCAAATATTTTCCATTTCCATTTCTTTATATTTTCCAGATCATGTACAAACTTGAACCAACCTTCAAAATCTTACCAAATGCAGCTACTACATCCTCTAACACACAGAGGCATGAGGCTCAAGTAGCCAAACAACTTATATAAGATCTTACACACCATCAGCAAAAAGCTGAAAGGTCAGGACTGATATGATTGCAGACCTCCTTGCAGCAGAGTGCTGTCTTTAGCTACAAACCATTGACATGGACTCAGCCATTTTTGCATCTTTGAAAAATGCTACCAACATTTTTAATTGAAAGGCTTAAACTTGGCCTTGTTTAATATTGTTTTTAGCAATACATGTCAAATAATGCATGATGTGGTAGCAGAGAGAGTCCATGCAATATTAAATGAAATACAAAAGCAATGTCACAGGAAAGAAAGGTAATATCCCTAATACAGTTCTGTGATGAGCACATCAGGAATATTTTGCTCAGCTCTGGAGAACTCATTTCCTGAATGACAGTAACAACCCAGAGAAAGATCACAAGAAAGACAAAAAAGTGTTAAGCAAGCAAAAAGGGACTGACTTACACAGAGAGATTACAAAGAGCTATGGATGCACCAACTAAGTTCTTTGTAGGGGACTTGACAGCTGTCTGCAAAGAATCATTTCAGTGAAACGAGTTTACAGCTACAGGGAGCAGTAGTAAGTTAAAAATTATGAAAACATTTACTGATCAAAAAAGTAATATTAATAGCAAAATCCTACTAGAGTATAGGATAGACCTGATAACATGCTTAACCAACACTACTGCTTCTCAACTTTTCATACCTTAAGAACATAACAATTTTCAGCTAAATCCTGAAAACATTCTACTTCGGAATTTCTTCAATAGAATATTCTATTCCTCATTGAGGAAATTTCAACTGTCGTTAACTCTGAAGCAACACAGATGTCAGGCCCACTGCTTTTGCACTACTCCAGGTATGAGCTACACCACTTACTAGGAACTCCCTTGCACAAGTGGACCCAGCCTGCATGTTCACGAACAGTATCCCAAAGGGCCATTTGTCAGAGGCTCCCATCTCTCATCTAACCATCCTGAAAAATAATCATGAAAATAAATGCCACATCTTATTCCAATTGACTTTGGAATAATTTGTAATGAGGAGGAAACTAAACAAGTCAGTATTTAGTATTTCATATTCCTCCTCTGTTTTCTCCAGGAAACAGAACAGGCACATAGTGCACCTTGTTGACAGTCTGTCAGGACACAAAAGGCTCTGTACACCAAACTCAAGCAAACTTGGAAAGTCACAAATCCAGCCTTTCTCCCTGCCTCTCTACTGGGGTCTACCATGCCTTGGATAAGCCACCAAAGAGAATGGGTATACTCAGGTCTTAGCCAGTCAGGTTCACTTCACTCTGCTTTTTCACCTGAATAACAGCACAATATATAACTACTGGGCTTTGACTGGGGTCTGATGCACAGGGTGATCAACATCTATGGATGAAAAGCACAAGGGAACCACAAAGTTTGTTATAACAATGTCCTTTCTCTTGGGCAATGCTTTTTTTCCTATCAAACTTTAATGACATTTTTTTAAGGTGTTCTATTTGTCTTATTTTGTTAAATCTGGTATTTTTTAAGAAAAGCAGTGGCTGTCTACTCCATAAAATATGGGCACAAGCAATAAATACATCAAAGGCCCATTGCTGGCTGGCCAATTTCCATGTTTCCTAATATGGTTAAGAAAATGTTTGAAAATGTTTGACTGGAGCCCAGAGCAGAGTGCCAAACTTAATTGCTCTGCAGTAAGCAGAGTGCCACAGAGCCCTCTGCTTAGACTCGCTGTAATTTCAGCTCGGTGCAGTTACTGCCTATTCACATGAATTAAACCATAATTGTACTTCTGCACAGTTACAAAACCAAGACTCTGTTATTCTCTCTCCCTTGCCAATGAAAATTAATGCTTGCTGCCATATAAGGCTCTCAGAGGTAGCTACTCATTGCAGTGTTTCCCTTCCTGGGCTAGATATATTAAGGAAATCCTGGGTATCCTGAGGATATAAAGGAACATGCACCATATGAGACCCATTGCATTTGTATCAAGGTTTTCAAGGGCTCCAATACAAGAACACACTTTCTTATTCTACTGCTAATGTACATATGAGATGTTTTACAATATCAAATCTATTTTCATAGGGCAGGTATTTTCCTCACTGTCTTGCTACTGCTGCCACTTCTGAAACTTGGCAAGGTACAGTTTGCTTACCTGCCTCTGAGCCCACTGCAAAATAAATCTTGCCCACCTCTGTTGTATGTTTGTATTTCTGTCTTCCAAATCTTGCCTGGCAGCAAGTGGTTTACGATTTTTGAAACAGTTAGGACAAAAGAGGGTGACAAAGCGAAAGGAATTACATTTTTAAGGTCAGTCTTCAAGTCCCACTTCAGCCTTCTCACTTATTCTTTTATCTAATGGCACCAAAATCATTGTGAAGTCTGATAAACAGGGATTTGGTGGCAGAGACAAAGTGGATTATTGAGTTCATATCAGCAAAACTACTCACTTTAGGCCTTTAAAAAAGCAATGCTACCTTGATTATGCAAAAGGGTTAGCTGGCCTCTCCCAGATCACTTCCTATGAGATCATATACAGACTTGGAAACAGAAGGGACCAGTGTCAGGAAGTCTGAAGGCCTTCTATGGATTATATTAACAAGGCACAGGCTGTTCCCTAAAACTGATTGTACATCAAATTCCATTGCAGCCACATGTCCTTGGTTGGAATGCTAAAGCATATATGATAGTAGAAATAACCACCACTAAAAAAAGCAGCAATTCTGTCATTTAATGCTCATGATCCTTTTTTTTTCAGGGTGTGGACAGCACACAATAGATTTCAATGAGATATTTTGTAGGTTTCCTACACTTTCAAGTATCCTACAGAGTTTAGTTACAACTTTTTACAGAGTTAAATACTCATCTTAACTTCAGCAGAAATGAAAAGTGCTAGGCTGAACGATTTGGAATGAGACCTAATAACTATTAGAAGTCAGTTTTGCTTTTTCTTCTCTGATAAATACTAATGCAAAAACATACATCTACACAAAACCATATCTGTGCTTGAAAAATACTTGTTATTTGAGGCCTCAGATAATGTATTTACTACCAAACACATTTTTCCAGTCAGTTCATTTACTCTTGACATGAAAAATTAGAAAGCACAGGAGAAACTGCACTCCTTTTTCACGAATCAATGCTGTGCATTTTCTTATTTTTTAGAATTTTACATCTAGGCATAATTTTCCTGGGAATGCCTGACATGCACCAGTGGTTCAGCAGACTCATGAGCCTATAAACACACCTCAAATGCTGTAATTCTGTTTCAAAGTGTCACAACCTTTATGACAGTTCTGGCCTTCCGGATCTTGAGCAAGGCTTTTTTATCATTTGGGTTTCATGTTAACTCCTTGGTGATGCATAAATTGCACGCTGAGCTTTAGAAGAGCTGGATTGTGAGAGACTGAATTTAACTGTGGGAGGCAAACTGACCTGTTACTGCAATTAGATAACTTTCATCTATTTCTTAGCAGTGATATTAGCATAATTTGTTTTCATTTGAAAGTAACACAACATTTTCAAACAGAATCTCTCAAAGAAAAGTTATAATCTTCCCTTCTGTTTAGGGGAAGAGAAGCATGGATAAATGAAATGCAGTTACCTGCTCAAGATCAACTGATCATTCAAGAGCAACACCTCTTGCCTCTCAGTTAAGTGCTTTGCCCCACAGAGCTGCACTTTTCTCCTACCATCTGCATATCATTGATGCTATGGCTGCAGAACCAAAACACTTAGAATGAACATTTCTCCGGCATTAAACTACCATCTCTTACTAGAAATAAGACAAATTTTTGTTCTTGCTGGGACCGGAGAGAAATAAGAAGTACCTTAGCAGAGGAATGAAAATCTCATATAGTTTTTATAATTATTTGCTATCTGTTTAACAATAATGTTCTCTATGCCAAAGAGGACATGATAATTAAAAAACAACCATTGCCTTCCCTTCATTTGGGGAATAACTACCCTGATACAATCTACTGGGAATCCATCCTTAGAGCGTTGCTCATTGCTATTTATAACTGAGTAAATATTAGAGGATCCACATCTTTTGCCCTGAATAAACAAGAACTTTGGCATTAGCATTTCTTTGGAAAGCGTTTCAGAGAAGGCTGTTGCTCTGCTGCAATGTTTCCTTTCATTAAAATTCCCTCTTAAAATATATATGGCCCAAAGGAGGAACACTAGACCTCAAATACACCACAAAAATGGACAAGTCTGCCTGCAGGCATTTAGAGGCTAGGAATTTGCCCAAAACATTATTCTTAAAGAATTAACCAATTCTCTGTCAGCATAGTTAACAGTCTCAAAAAAAAAATATTTTGACATGTCTTTGTCAGGACAGCTCAGTAATTGAATATTGCATGGTTTTTCACTGCCTAATGATTTCCCAAGGACAGAAACTAGAGCCTTTACATTTCTATGTGAAAATAAAAAAAAATGTTTGGGAGCCAATACTGTCCAATAAACTAACTTTTATATTTCTATTCTCCTGGCTTCAGCCCAGCTCACCCTGCCTCTTCTTTCCCCCATCTTCTGACACAATCTGGGACACCCAGAGGCCAGAAGAGCAGGTAAGCTAAGGCTGACCACATGAACTCAGTATGTGCTCAGGACTCCGCTGTGCTTGGGACATTTAAATTTGTCTGATGAACACCAGTCATCATAAAAGCTGAACTAGAAAAATAGCACAAGGTAGGCGACATGATTCAGAGGCATGCCTTTATCTGCTATTCCCTCACTAAAAACAAATGCAGACGCAATAGCTATCAGCTCTGCCACGCGTATGACCATGACTTCTTAGGACGTTTACAAAACATCACCCTTACAGGAAAAGCCAAGATCAGATATGTGATAACCCTGATCCAAGATGCAGCCTTTGACAGTGGCCAGTCATTTTAGAGAGGTGTTCAACAAGCAGGGTAACCATTCAATGCAAGTCCTTTCCTCACCTCCTCATCAAGGTTAGCTTCTTCACTTCAATTTTAAATCCTTTTTAATTATTTTCCTTAGTCTTCACCACAATAACTCTATTGTATTACCATTTTATGTAAACATTCCACCCTTTTGGATCAGTGAATTTGCTATGCATGACATCATAACCTCAACCTGTGTAGTCAGAACGATGGAGTTTCCTCATTCTTCCACTTGGAGCAATTTGTGCTAAACAGCAATTATAAAACAAGTGCAGCCTGGGAACATTTATTATCATCATTGCTTAGCAAAACTCCTATCAAGTGCTAAAGCAACAATCTTTTGAAAGACAAATTTCCTCCCACCTGGCAAGCAGAATTGTTTTTCATGTCCCTATCAAACTAAAACCAGAACACCTAGGAAATACAGAGTCATTGACTTTGCTAATGTATTCATCAACATTATTATCTTAATAACGTATAATAGCCTCTATATTTATAACCTTTCACAAGGAGAAAGACTAGAATGGCTGTTCGGCTGACCTGATTACCTCAGTCTGTACCCCGAGTCTACAACTGATGTGTGTGCAAAGATATAGCTTTTAATGAAAAAGACACATGAGAGTTAGGCCTTCTTCCTGAAAAATATGCTCCCGTTTCATTCAAGTAATGTGCAGGGACCAGTGGAGCCACAACATGAAAGAATTTCTCCAGTGTTTCAGAGCTAGATTACTATGCACATACTTACTTATAATCCTTAGCACACAAAACACTAACAAAAAGAAAGATCAAGGAGGAAAATTCCCAAATACACAAGTAATCTCTGACAGTCAGTTTAATCAAGGACTACTATAATGTATCTTCCAAATCAGGCTGATCACTAACCCAGAATGACCTCTTTCCATATCAGTCTTGAACTGTAAAGGAAACTAAGCTAACATGAAAGTGTAGCTCATTATAGTAATTGTCTCGACTGAACAGAAAATAGCTTCAGAAAACAAAATTAGAATATAAGGACTAATAGCATATCTCACCAGATGCAATGCTCCTGAGCCTGGAAGATGCTGCCTCTTCAGCTCCCAGTGGATTCTTTGAGTAACCAAATCACAGGCACTGGAAAGACAGAAGTGTTTACCGGGTGGTAATGAAGAGGGCACCAAATGCAGAAAAACTTTACAGTTAGGATGATCTAGAAAACAGGCAAGATCATGATCCCTGCTGCAGTTTTGAGATACTATTGCACCACTGACTTAACTGACTTGCAGCCCTTTTATTTTTTCCAGTGACTTTTCTGAGACAAAAACTCCTGAGCAAGAAAGGGCAGATTTCTCCATGCATCTGAAGTCTCATAAAGGGAAAAGAGTGGCTTCCACTTGCAGGGAAATTCCTCACTGAAACAAAATCTACAAATAGATCTCACGCTATTTCCTACTTACAGTGACATTTTTGATGCATAAACTTTGTACCCTCAAAGCTATCAAAAACTGAATTACCTCCTAAAAGGTAAAGAGTAATGAAACTTGTCTACGGACCTGATGACAATCATCCCAGAGTCCTGAGAAAACTGGCTGACATTGCTTCTAAGTCACTCTCCATCATATTTGAAAAGTCAGAGTGGTCAAGCAAAATCAATCACTGGTGACTGGATAAAGGGAAACTGGTCCTATTTATAAAAAGGTGAGAAAGGAAGATCTGGGGAACTTCAGAACAGTGAATCTCACTTCCGTGTGCCTGGGAGGATCACAGAGCTTATCCTCCTAGAAGATATGCTAAGGCACATAAAGAGGTGACCCAAGGCAGCCTGCATGGCTTTGCTAAGAGTAAATTGTGCCTGTCCAATTACGGGCAGATAGTGACAGGACATGAGGCAAGGGTTTTATACGGAAAGACATGTTCAAGTTGTCTGTTAAGAAGAAATTCTTTACTCAGAGAGTAGTGAAGCCCTGGAAACTGAAACAGGTTGCCTATGTAAGTTGTGGAAGTGTTCAAGGCCAGGTTGGATGGGGTCCTGAGCAACTTGATCTGCACATGTCAGAGGAGCTGAAACTAGATGATCTCTAAGATCCCTTCCAATCCAAACCATTTTGTGATTTTATGATCTATGAAATGGAAGACTATGAATAAGTGAATACTAACTAGACAGGATTTGAGTCAGGAAAGTATTTTATCCACTTGTTGATATACTTTTATACTTTTTTATACCACATAGCCTGCAAAATATCAAAGTCAAGAGACATCAACAACTAATAAGCTCGAATACAGCTAATCTATTGGGCTCATACTCAAGCAGTCTCTGGGTGACATACTTAAAGAAAAGTTGTGCTTCTTGTACTTCTTTCCTAAAGGAAGCCAAAGTGCAACACAAACGAATTTACCTTATTACTTCTTTAATCTTTCCTATAAATCCCCTCATCATTATATTTACTTACATACTGATCAGCCAGGTTGGGGAAATTGAGATTTGGGTACATCCAAAAAACAACTGTAGAAACATGAACTTTCTCCTCCTCTTCAAGTAGTCAGTACTGTCTTTCATAACTTTGTAACTACAGATAGCTACTTCTAAACAGAGAAGCAGACCATTTAACATTTTTCTAAGCAAACTAAATCATGTTTTTCCATTGCTCTTTTGCAATGTGAAATTCTGTTCTCTGCGGGAAGGGGGAAATTGTCATTACTAGAAAATAAAGGCATGACAACTTAGAACACAAGGTATTAGTCTAATAAATTTCTGAGACATTCTTTCCTTTCAATTTAACTTGGCTACTATAATAAATGAGCTGGTATCTGACATTTACTTTTGTGTATACTGAAACCAGCTTTGTGTAAACCTGGTATAGCATAATAGTTCTTTGGAGTCCAAGCAAAACAACCAAGTCCATGTTGTTTATCTCTCTCCCTTTTCTCAAAATAAAAATTCATGGCACACTACAAAAAAACAAACAACAAATAAAAATCTGTAAGTTTCCTGAGCTAGTCCTTAAAAGTTGAAGTGCCTATAAGTTGTCCAGATCATTTTAGAGCACAGCTTCATAATGGTTTAGGCCATTTCATTGAAATGAATGACTGAACACGAGATCTCATTCACTGTTACACTGCTGATTATTTGATATCAGATCAACCCAGGTGATATGAACACAGAATCAGGCCTGAACTCAGGAATATAAGTTGCAAGGCTTTACACACATCCCATTTAACTAAGTTGAAGGCAACAGGAGCCGTCCTACATCAGTAAGTAATAGTGGCAGGATACTACATACAGATTAGAAATTGGGTTGAGGCAGTGTAGTCTCTAACATCAGGGCAATCCTGGTGGGCCTGTTCCATGGTATCAAATGTGGGAACACTTAGATGGTAGAGCCTGCATTAACAAACAAAAATAATGGCATGAGGGCTACCTATTCCCATTCTCCTGGAAAGTGCATGATTCTCTTTTCTAAAACCTGGACAAGGAAACAAAATGCCTTACTTCATTGCAACACCAGTGAAGGGCCATAGCCTTTTGGGGGACCAAAATGCTGAGTTCAACTCTTCCCATTATGGCACAAAAATTTAAGTACCTATAGAAATCAAACCTGGATTTCTGAACATCTTTGGACCCCCGACTCAGGGCAAGGGCATAAATAGCAGCCAAAAACCTCATTGAAACCAATTCAGGTATGGTGCTGATGCAGAGGAAAGAACTAGATGTGCTGAATTACCCTGCTTTCCAGCAATTCTGCTTGCAGAAGTTCCCAGTGATTACTTGGCCTGGTTTTATTCAGCTCATAGGATCAAAAGACATCACAATCCACGTAGATCTGGGCTGCAGACATTTTAAAGGAGACAAATGGCAAAAATTATCTTTCAGAACACACAGCAATATCATCTTATGTATATGATCACTTGAAGAGACAACATGCAAACAACCACCTGTAACAGCAGTACCTCCTTGATGCCCTAATAACAAGCAACCCAGAGTGCCAAACCACACATATAGAAAACCGTATTTCAATTGCTCCATGAGGTAGTCATCCTCAAATGTGAATTCCCAATCATTACAGCTGACCAGGCTGAAGACTAAAATTTGACAGAGAGTTGTAACAGGTCACAGCTTACAGATTTCTCATGTGCTTTTGAAAATCTCCCTGAAGATGTCATGACATATTAAAATGGCAAAGTAATAATTTTGCCTGTTATAGCAAGGTAACTTCTTTTACACTTTTATCTTACCTATTAAATTTTTTTAATTTCTCCTCTAACAGCAGAGAGATGTAAAGCAGTTTTGTCTGTTACTTGAACTAGAGCAGCACAGTTTTTTCACAGTCTTTTTCACTACTGATGAGAAAAAGGAGATCTAGCCATAAGCCTTGCTCAAAGTCCCTTTCATAACTCAGATATGAAGCTGAATTTCTGGCAATTTGTGTTAACAACAATTTGATGACAATTTAATGTGTGGTATTCCATTATATAACAGGAAAAAAAATAAGGCAGGTTGTCTGTTGTTTCCTTGTCAGTATGTGCAAAAACACAAAATCTGTGTGAATGTTGCATGTGCAGACAGAATCCTGTTTCAAAATCTCAGATTAGACGTTTTTGGTTAATACTCCCACCATTCACCCATCTATCCTACTGCCTCTATTGATTATTGATACTGCCTCTATTCAATCATCAATATAAACATTAGAATTTTAGAAAAGAATGGCTTTTTGAAGAACTTTTAATTCCTCCGTATATTTACTCCAAAGGAGGCCATGTCCTATTTTACTTAATTTTTTTCCCCTGACATTTTTGTTCCATGTTTTTCTTTATAGGAGCCTGAAAAACAGAGAATCTGTACAGTTTTTTGGGACAACTGTATTGGGCAGCCAGGCTGTTCCTAAGCCAATATCAGCAGTGAATTTAGAACTCAAAGAAAACTCTGAGGAGACTGACATTTGTGACAGGAAGGTTTTGTTTGTTTTTCTTGTTTAAATCTGCTAAACTATTTTTGACAAGTTTGTCATCAGGCTCGCAAAGGAAGAGTGGAATTTAAAGCATGATCTGCTTTGAAGGATCTCTAGTACCCAGTCACACTATGCTGAACACTTCACCTACACTCAGCTCCTTTCCATGAGGTTACTTGAAATTTGATACACAGAGCTAATGAGTGTTCCCTGAACTTTTAAACTGATAATTTGTAGCCTATATTATTAAACACATATTTTTTACTTCACGACTCATTTTCCTAACTTAATTCTCTGGAGTTTAAATGTGTGTTGATGCAGGGAATAAAATACAAGCCACACAACATTTTGCCCACACTAAGACTCTGCAACACAGCTGAAATTTACCCTTTGTTCAAAAAAAAGAAAGGTTTTTGAAGCAAAAGCCCTCTGGTAGACATCAGGAGGACAATTATAGTTCTACAAGTAGGGAATGCATTGAGCATCACTTAATTTTAATGAATGCTCTGTTGACACTCCACATGCAGCATAGCTTTGTGACAGAGTAAGAGTTGGATGGGACTGAAGGTTGTGTCAGCAACAGGAATCAGAATCATGGAATCAATTGGGTTGGAAAAGACCTCTGAGATCATCAAGTCCAACCCTTGGGCCAACTCCAGTCCATTTACCAGATCATGGCACTCAGTGCCATGGCCAATCTGTGTTTAAAAACCTCCAGGGATGGGGAATCCACCACCTCTCTGGGCAGCCCATTCCAATGCCTGATTACTCAGTCTGGAAAGAATTTTTTTCTGATATGCAACTTCAATTTCCCCAGGCAGAGCTTGAGCCCGTGCCCCCTTGTCCTGTTGCTGAGTGCCTGGGAGAAGAGACCAACCCCCACCTGGCCACAACTTCCCTTCAGGTAGTTCTAGACAGTGCTGAGGTCACCTCTCAGCCTCCTCTTCTCCAGGCTAAACAACCCCAGCTCCCTCAGCCTCTCCCCACNTCATCCCACTGGAATCAACCCATCTCTGGGGTCTGTCCAGATCCCTCTGCAGAGCCCTCCTGCCTTCCAGCAGGTCGACACTCCCTCCCAACTTGGTGTCATCAGCAATTTGCTGCTGATGGACTCAATCCCCTCATCTAAATCATCAATAAAGATGTTAAACAGGACTGGACCCAACACAGACCCCTGGGGAACACCACTAGTGACCGGCCGCCAGCTGGATGCGGCTCCATTCACCAACACTCTCTCGCCCTGACTCTCCAGCCAGCTCCTAATCAGAAGAGGGTACACTTGTCCAAGCCATGGGCTACCAGCTTTTCCAGGAGTATATTATGGGAGACAGCGTCAAAGGCCTTGCTGATGTCCAGACAGACACATCCACAGCCTTCCCCTCATCCACCAGGTGGCTCACCTGACCATAAAAGATCAGTTTGGTCAGACAGGACCTGCCTCTCCTAAACCCATGCTGGCTGGGTCTAACCCCTTGTCCATCCTGAAGGTGCTGTGTGATTGCACTCAGGATGATCTGCTCCATAACCCTGCCAGGCACAGAGGTCAGGCTGACAGGCCTGTAGTTGCCAGGGTCAGCCTTGCAGCCCTTTTTGTGGATTGGGGTGACATTCATCAACTTCCAATCATCTGGGACCTCCCCAGAGAGTCAGGACTGTTGGAAGATGATGGAAAGCAGCTTGGCAAGCTCTTCTGCCAGCTCCCTCATCATCCTGGGATGGATCCCATCTGGTCCCATAGACTTATGAGGACCCAGTTGGAAGGCACAACACTGTCACAAAGCCACCAAAGGCACACATTTAAAATCCAAGATATTGCAGCAAACTGATGGACAAACTTTGTTGTTCCAGAGGAAGGAAGACAGCTAGACAAGTAGATATGACTGTGTGTGCACTGAAGACAGAGCATCAACGGATGTTTCATGTGGCCGAGTCCCCTCTGGCCTCAGCTCATTCCCACAACCTGCAGTAAGGGAGCCAGCAGTGAATTAGTTTTCCTAAGCATAGGTCCTGATGAATCCTAGCAGCCAAGCAAAACCATAAACATGCACAGCACGTTCCCATGCCAATGAGTCTTCCTTTGTCATATTCTTGCACAGTGTAAGGAAGGTGTGTAGGGGCAGTGTCTCCCCCTAGTCATCAGGACTTTGAAACTCCCTGAGCATGCTGGGGGGTCCTGCTAGTTATCCCCCATCCTGCTTTTCAACCTCTAGTCAGCACTGTTTCCATGCTAAATATCAACTCCAGCAGCAGAGCTTCTGTAGCACATCCAGAGAAACATATTCTCATGCCTTTGACAGACTAAAGTTGAGAAGCAGGCAGTTCTTTTTTTGTTTGGCTTCCGAAGATCCACTGCTTTTAAAGCACACCTTTCAATTTTCACTCCTAATTCTGAGAGAAGCATGATTCTGTGGTAGCTAAACCTTTCATGGAAGATCCACAATGACCACTCACGTAACTAAAGATACATTGTCAGAGTTTAAAGTTACTTTCCTTTCTGCCAGTTGCTACCACAAGAATCATACCCTCCTTTACTAACCCAAGAGATTCTCAAAGATGGAAATGTCACTCTGTTTCAGACTGGTACAGTTCACATAGCTCATTAATAAATAATTGGGAAACCTCAGAATAGAGAGAGATTCTGTCACAGTATCCCACAGTTCGATGAAAAATCTAAAGACAGGCTCCTACAGCAACCAGTAGCAATTCAAACACTCTTCAGGGAAAAAAAAAAAAAGGTAGCATATGACATATCTTTTGTATTTAAAGGAACCAGCAAATTGTGTCCAGGAACCAGGAGAGGGAAGAAAGGAGAAACAACATTTACTGTAAAACACATCTACTGAAGTGAGTTTATTTTGAGATATATTAGTTGAAACATGTTTGGGGGAAAAAATTGTAATGAGTCAATTGAAAAAATGCAGTAGCAACAAAAAACACTGCATCTTTTTCATTTGTTAGGAATCTAGTTTATTTCACAGATTTTAAGACATGTTTAAGATTCCATAAGTTTAGTACTGCATTGCTAATGGTTCCTACTGAAATTCCAGGCAATAGTTAAAAAAAGAGATTTAATGATAGTACACTGTAATGGTTTGACCCATGGCTTCCTCAGTAACCAGTGTATCTAAGGAAGTTACAAGTATTCCACACATGTTTTCCACGTAGGAGGGGAGGAGTTTCTCTTTCCTTTCCTTGGCCGGGAGCTGTGGGAAGAGCTTGGAGTCTGATCCCTCCTGTTGTTGTTGTTCTCCTGTCCAGGGTGAGATTGTTTCATGCTTGTTACCCTTCCTTTGAAGTTTCTAATTGTGTTTCTCTGCTTCATTTAGTTTTTTTTTAGTTTAGTTTTGTTTCCTCTTAATTTTCTGGTTAACCAGCCCCCTCTTCCCTTATCCTTTTTTCCCTAGGGGTGGGATCCCACATACTGTGTATATAGTGTAGTTGTGCATGTTAGAAAATATAATTCCTTTTTATTCAGTTTAGTTTCTTTTGAGTTCGTTTCTTTGCAGTTTTTTTACTTGCTGGGAAGACTCTGGGAGGAAAGAAGAAAGCAGTCCAGAGTTGGTAAAAAAAACCTAGGCCAAACCTGTGACATACACACAAGATACGGACATTGGGCCCTTTGAGCAGATTTACTGATAGAAATGTTGAATATGGGTTAAAATAACAGAGTTTTCTGGCTCACTTGTGCATGCTAAAATGTCATATGACAGAGCATAAGTTATGCTATTACTCAAATCTCTTTTTAGAAGTTAATCTAATTCTACCCTTGGCTGGATTTTTCAAAAGATTTGTCATTTGCTATGGCTCTATGATGCCATCCATCATTTCTAAAAGTATTTTTCCTGTTTTCATATCCCATACATCTCCCTGATGAAGAATATTTTCAATAGTTTTAGTAAGATTTTTGATGCTGGTTGGACTGTGAGATTAGTGCTCTTCAGAGCACAGTGTGACACAGTGGACAAAGCAATTGGCTGGCATCACCTCCAATTGGATGCTGTCTCAGAAGTAATTTTTCTTTTTTGTGCTTCAGTTTGTCAGTGTCAAAGGGAATAGAATGCCAAACTACTTTTTAAAGATCTTTGAGATCAACACAGAAAAAGCAGTGCTTGATAGCTTGATTGTAATGCCATTTTACACTTTAGAAGGAAGGCATCTTTTAAAGATTTCTTTAAAGCTAACTAATAAGCTTGCAGCTACACAGGATTAAAAGTTATTCTAAATAATCATTTATTTTCTGCAGGTAGATAGTCTGAGTCTGGGAAGTTGATGGGAGTCCAAAAACATATCAAGTGGCATTAGCGTATAGGAAGTTTTCTAAATTCCAGGATATTCACTGTAACAACATTGTCGCCAAAAGAGAGCTTGATACAGTATCTCAAATAAATTGTTGCTTTGTCAGTTCTCCAATAAATAATTCTCACTAGAACTACTCAGTTTCATGTTTTTACGCCAAAGGCCAATAATGCAAGCAAAACTTTGCAGAAATACTAAGTCAAAAATGTCTACAGAACAACGTAGTCAATGAACCACCTTCGCTTTAACATGCAAGACAGGAGTATGTTGCCAGATCTGTGACAAGCCAGGCTGACATTTGAGGACCAGTATAAAAGAAACAAATAAACTGTTGAAAATCTTAGAATGCAATGATGTTACTCATGGGTCATGCAATGATCCATGTCACAAGCATCAGCCAGATCTGAGCTCACAGAAACTTCTTTCATTAGGGTCCTGGCAGTGCTGGTAAGATTTAGCCCAAAGAAGGCGTTTCCACCCAGTGGAACTTCTCACACCTGGGTGATGGGGAAAGCACCAGCCCAGCTTGGATTCTGCAGCTCAACTTTCCACAGAATTTAATTCCCATCTTATGTGAATATCAGGTAAGCATAGCACACAGATCATCATTATTTGGTTTATTACATACACATAAAAAAAGAAGCAACCCAAGCACAAACAAATTTTTGATACAGAAAAACACGGATGTGTGTGAGAACAGAAAGGAGAATATGGCAGACCCTGTCTTTAGCTCTTCAAAGGAAGTACTTAATTTTGGTTAAAAACTGATATGTAAGATGATATAAATCTTCTGCTATGTTTACAATTAGTGCCTTGCTGTTTTCTGAAGCTGACCAAAAATGTATTAGATTAAATTATTCAAAAGCTTTTAATGATTTTGGCTGCCTGTGTTAAGCTGCTCTAACAACGTTTGATTTCCAGGTAATGACAGCCAGCAATAAAATACCCTAATCAGACATCCAAGAATCAAGGCATTTCAAAATTAACTTGGAAGAAACCTTGCCCTTTGTTTTGGCCTCTTCTCTTTTTAACAGAAAGAGTGTCCACTTGCCAAATTAAGGAGAAATATGAAAGAGCAAACAGAACTTTGATCCACTGCACGAGCCAGACTATTGTTTTACATCCCATGACTGTGTGACAGTATAAAACATGAATTTAACAAGACTACTTGAAAGCTTCATATTATGCTTGCACACTCATTCTGATGAGGTCAAGATCTTTGTTTAACTGGTCCATTTTACTCCAGAAAATGAGTTTTGATGAAACCACTACAACTTCTCCAATCTGCCAACAATGAAAAGTCAAAATAAGTAGGCCTGAAATGTTTCTCTAGTACAATCACTTTCTACTGCACTGATTTACACAGCCTTCAATTTGAATCATACTCAAACATCAGGCACACTAGGATGTGGAATGAAAATGTTCCACATTTATGCACTAAAAATTCAAACAGGATTCACAGATATCTTGTAGCCTAGGGTACTGGACATCCAGAAAGCTGATGTATTACAGCCAGAGATTATTGCTAAGAACAGTTAACAGCCAAAAAAATGAGTGAATCTGTCAAATCCAAAGACAGATTACAACTGCATAGAAGAGAAGCTTCATCATCAGTTTTGACAGGGCCAAAACCTCAGCATTCTGTTTCTTACATGCTAACTTTCACTTTCTTAGAAATCACTAGAATAGTCTCATTTCTTGATTTTAAAGCAATCCCAACCACTTATTCCAATTGTATTTTTAAGTCTTTTTATATGTATAAAGAGCCTGTACTCCAATAAAATCTATTCTTAAAATCTAAATTCTGTAGCATTTCATAGGCAAACTGTATCACAATCTGATCCAAAACTCACTGAAGACTTTCCATCAAGCCCTTCATCATGCAACTACTGGAAACAAGTGCTGCCAAATTACACCCTTTCATCTTTGTTTCTGTAAAGTAGCCAGAACCATCCATGTTATGGAACAGAGCTAAAGGACTTCCCTGCTCTGTGGAGCCTCACTCTACTAACCTGACTACAGATCCTTGGAGGACTTCTTTCCAGTAGAAGGTATGAAAATCAGTGTAATATATATGCTTACACATCATAAAAGTTAGGGGGAGTTTTAATTTTAAAATACAAGATTAAAAAAAATTATGCCATGGACAATAAAATGGAACTTACAAGTCCCTAAACAATAAAGAGTTTACACTATGGAGATGTTTCTGGTCCACTTTCCTCATAAAAAATAAAAAAAAATCTTCCAAAAGTGCAAAGTCAGTGTCTTTGACACTCGTCAACTTCTCTGTACTCCTTCTGTATGCAGAAGTTGCATATATTAGAGTTATTTTCCAGCTGACAGAAAGAGACCCTACAAGACTGTCAGCTAATTAGCCAACTAGTCCTGAATCAGGTTTCTAATTTTCCCTGTCCCATTTCAAGTGTAAATTAAGACAAAATCTTCAGGCTCACTATGCCTCAATCTCTGCAGTCTGAATGATACTTCCAAAGAGCTTTGGCACTTTTGAAATCATCTTGGAGATCTTCTGGATGAAAAGTGTTTTTACATGTAATACAAAGCAATATAATACAATATAATTAATGACATTTCATCAAATGTAAAAAGACTCCATATTTGTCTGCCAGATTGCTCTTACTTATAAGCAGATTTTTTTTCCTTCAGCAAACTAACCATCTCCTTGAAAGGATATGGTCAGATTTAATTTCTGATCCCCAAATTTCTAGGGGCATTTACTAACTGTTGGAAAAACCGCTGTTCATTACATCGCACAACTACCAAAAGACTTTACTCAAAAGACCAATACCTTGTATCAAACTGCCTTACCACAAAACCAGCAGAACTTCTATTTCTGTATAAATGCTAACAGTCCATTCAAAGAGGAAGAAAACCCCATTTCAGTAGATAATTATACCTTAGTTTATTACACCCTGATGGTCTGCTCTTCTTGAGTTTCCCATACTCAATGTACAATGACAGTTTTTCTTTCCTCTCTGCTTTTAAGACAATACAGATGGACTGCTGTCTTTCACACTGGTTTTCAACAACTGGTAACTTCCCTCATTGTTATAAAGGCATCTTTGGAAAAACGTGTTGCTGCTGAACTGAATTAACTTTTTACAGCAAAAATTCCCAACAGGCAATAGAACACTTTCAAATTTGAGGGCTGTGGAAAGGGTTATAATTGTGGCTTCATCTCTCTGTATTATAATGAATCTGGGACAATGAAATCTTGCCCGTGGCAGGAGGTACAGGACTGCCCCATGGCTGAAGGAGGATGCATCACTGCTGCCCCAGCTCTATGTGCATTTAAAACAGAGCCTGACTGGCATGAAAAAACAGCACAAGTAATTGTCTCAGGTTGAGCTGGCAAAATGCCAACTGCCCAATATAGAATCAGTCCCCCTCCCCTCCCACTGAGAAAAGGGAGAAAGGAAAAAAAATGGAAACTCGGAACAGGTTTAAACCCAAACTAATTATATGTATTTATACAGAAAAGATAAAAGGAAACTACAATATAATACACTTACACAAGTTAGATATAACAACAGTTTTCTACCTCCCACCAAAACCAGATTTCATTACTCTAGATTCATAAAGCATCCCGAAAGACACTCAGTGAAGAACAGAAAGAATAACAACAAAATGTTTCTACTTCCCTGAACTCAAACAAAGTGCAAAGTAGCAGCGGCCGCAGCAAGACCCAGCACAGCAGGACAGCAGCAGCACGCCCTGCTCTACTGCAGCCATCATGGCAACTGAGAAAACACTTCCTGCTCCTGTATCTATATCTCAGTTTCGTGTCATCTGGTATGAAATATTTCTTTGGTTGCTTAAGTCATGTGATAACTGTCTCTCTTAATTTATGTAGATTCTCTGAGCCTGCTTATTTGAGGCCTAGCTAAAACTACCACAGTAATTCACAGCAGCAATAGTCAATGTAAAATGGCAAAGGGCTCACTCAGCCAGAGAGAATTAAGCCATTATCTCATATTCCTGGTCTGCAGCTATTGCAGATGAAGAGTGTCACACAAAGCTGATTCAGCAGAGTTAACATTCATCTGTTTCCTGGCACTGGTGTGGAAGAGCTCAACAAGTAGATTTTGGAAGAGCTCTATGCTTGGTGCTTACTGTTGGCCAGTCCTGCTCTTCTAGTGCCATTCTTTCTGCTTAACTCTTATCCATCATGTCATAAGCATTCCCAGCAGGTAGTAGGACACCTGAGCATCAAGGAAAGGCAACCCAGCTCTTGTGTTCAATCACCCCCAAAATGGCCATCAGCAATAGAGTTAAAAAATTCGAATGCTAGTCACCAAAGGATACACATGCAAATTTTAAGCGAATGGAAGGTCTGTTGAGTTGTAGGCAGTACTTTAGTCATTAAATGACCCTTTTTCTGAGATCTCTCTGTTACTGCATCTGACGGGAAGGAAAAAAACCATTTATGCAGCCTTAGTAGTTCTGTTTCTGCTGCTTTAGAGATGTTAATGTCATACATAAATCTCCATGTTTTACTAATGGCATCATATATCTTCCCAGGCATTTCTAATTCACCCCTTGTTGCTCTATCAAGGTACTTTATCACAGAGCGTTACATTGTGTCAGGTACTAATGCGGTACAGACACTGTGCCTTGTCTTGCCTAGGAAAGCACATGTTCTTATCTAATCTACGAAGACTAATAACTTGATATATTGTCCCTGCAAAAATACTTCAATGCTGCAAATTCATATAACTAGAGCTTATTTTTTTTCCCTTTGCTCCCAGTGACTGAACACAGATAAAGCCTCCACAGGAGTTAACCCAAAAATAAGCTGTATTCTCAGTATGGAGGCACTGAAGAAGGCTATATTCTAAAAAGGTAACTCGTGTGTCATCTGACTGGGACCCCATGCCACATCAAGCAGGACTCGCAAGGGTGGTACAGTCGTTTTGTCCCCCAGCAAACCCATGCCTGCAGAAATATTCTCTAGGAAACTGCATTTCTTTTTCCCTGGAAGCTGCTTCTTTGCAAGTTAAGAGTATTGTACATAGTCCCCACTGCTTAATTCATTTGGTAGGCTATATGCTTTGAAAATTGGATACCTGACAGTTAAAATTGTTTTCAGCTGATAACTGACCTAAGGATGCCCCTTTGCTTATTACTTCTTTGATACAGATAAGCATTTGGCTGTTTAATCAGTCACAAGGCTGAAGCAGAAAAAGAAGGCTCAAAAGCCTTACAACCCCACATATTTAATGTAGCCTAAAAGTAATCTCTGGGCAGAAAGGGAAAATTTCATTAACTCTTCTCTACAAAAATGTATAGCAATATGTGTAGCAAGATCTAATGCATTCCTTTGAAACTTGTCATATGTTACTGAATATCTTTGACAGCTTAAGAAGTTATGTGTCTGCTTCTGATTAGATAATTGAAATAAATCTACACCAAATAAATTCGGATCTCTTAAAATAAACTGCAGAGGTACATTAACTTTGTAACATTCATGTAGTACTTCAAGCAAAAGGCATTTCTGCAAATATTAGCTCTCATGAAAGAATTTATTTCTCTATTTTTTTCCATGTACGTGGACTGGGGTTAGTTGAGGGAAACACATGAGACTATGAAGTGTGGAAAGAACAAGCTTTGATTGTGACCTCGAGGAGGACCGCACTGGAAAAGTACCCTGAACCTGCATACATATATGAGAAACATGTAGTTGATGTTTTAAAATTTCTGAGGTTTTACCTGTACTGGGTTTTTAGTTACAAAGTTTCTGTATCCCCTCTCCCTGCCCGTTATCATTTTCCTGCTGGGTTGCCAGCCCCCGCCCTGTATTGTACCCACCCATTCCCTGTTTTCCCCTCTCACACTGCCACCGGTGACTCATCGTACTCCTTAAGTGCAGGCATTGTCTTCGCTGCCGGCATGGTGCTGCCCGGCGAGGGGGAAGGGTGCCTTCCCCTCTTTCCCCTGCACTGCCAGAGTGGCGGCAGCAACCAGAACTTGCACGGACCCACCCCCGCAGCTCCAGGACAACCCGGAGCAGCCCCACCAGTCCGAGAAGGGGCGGCTCCGTGCCCGAATGCCTCTGCCTCGTGGAGCTGAGGCGGCATGGCTATGGCTGCTGCCACCTTCTGCCGCTGTCCTAAATCCTATTGGTACCACTCCTGTCTGTCCCCAGACCATGGATATCTATTGGGTGTTAGTACCTCTGGTTTTATATTGACTAGCTGAACACCTAAGCCACTTCCCTGTCTGGAGTTCTTACCCAATCCAGTCCCAGTTCTAGCGCATTCCCCCCCTCCCGGGACCTCATAAAAGCCTCGTGTATTTCACAATAAAGGTCTTTCACCTCTCATCCACCAGACTGCAAACATCTCTTTCTCAGCGCTCCCTCGGCTCTGGAGGCAGATGGGAAGCGTTTTTCCTTCATCCCCAACACTGCATAGTTAGTGTCCAAATTTTAATACAGATTTAATTCCAGTCAGGATCAGCTATAGTTCCTATGTGAACTACAAACCACCACAGGAGAGGGAAAACATATCCTTTAAACTTAATTTCTTCATTTCACCCCTAATAGTTAAACATTCATTAAAAATAGGAGATACCACTGTGTCAGTCACTTACTCCAAGTCCAGCAAGTATTTGCCTGCTACTTCAACTTGAGACAACATTGACAAAGCTGACTGACAATCTACAAGGGGAGAGCATTGTCTCACACGGTCAATCTCTATTCACTATATCCAACAAGCCACCAATTAATCCATATTTGCAATACTGTTTTGGCCAGACTACAAAGCTTGGAAAAGTGCACATATATTTGTCATATACATAGACCCTGACATATTACATAAGCTGGAAGATGGCAATAAAATTGCACGTATTACTTGGCAATACATGAAGAGAACAGGAAGAATTTGACAGAATACAACTGAGTAGAAAGCCATGCAGATTCCTAAGATTCAAAAAGAGCACACACACATCAAAGGTTTCCATGAAATGCTGAGAGTGACCACGCAAACCTGGAGTCATGCTGATCAGATGGATCCTATCACACTTATCACTCATGTAGTCTTATCAATCATAGCACAATGGCCTACTGAAACCACACAGATGACACACAGTCAACTTTAAAAGAATCATCTTGATTAAAATCCTCATGAACAGTGAGTTTACAGCAAGATGACGAAACAGAAACCTCAATGCATTGCAAATGCAAGAGTGATAGGTCTTGCAACGATGCATTTAATGCAGCCAGAAACACCTTGAGGAACATGCTCTTCAACTAACAGTCAGGAAGAAAATATTCCCCTTGTCCTTGTTCCAATGACACTGTCAGGTCCAAAAGCAGGCAAAGCAAACAGGGCAAGTTTAGGCAGAGGGATGGCACAGAACAAGGGCTCTGTTCCAACCCCTCACAGCCACCTGTCTACACTACTCAGGAGTAGGCCCAGTCCAAAGGATGACTGGTGTTGACAAGATACACTCAGACTTGTAGAATATCCCGGATCACCAGCTGCACATGAAGGTACATGAAGTCGTAGAACTGATGAAGTGCTTGGCATTGACAGGGAGACATATAGAAAAAGCGATGAAAGATGCAACAGAGAATCCTATACAAGCACTCATTTGAAAATATAACTTCAAGTCACAAAAGAACAATTTAAAAATGTGCCATGGTGTCCTATCAAGAAGTCAAGCCTCATCAAATTCATGGGCAGAGAAAATGGCAGAAAAAGTACTGGATATAAAAAGAAAATGATAAATTCTACATTAAACTTGGGTCTGTGTCTCAAGCTAACCCAAAACCATCCAGAGGAAAACTTAGTTCTAAAGGCTCATGTGATGGCAGATCCACCTACTGTTACTTTTGCACAAATTTCACACTTAGTCAGTTAATCATGATCAGAGTGGTAGACTGGTACTCTGTCATGATATGTTCCACCCAGGACATCAACTCAGTGGAACACTGACCTGGGGCCAGATTCATAGAAACAGATTAAACGGTTTGCCCTGTACATATTTTAATGCTTTTCAAGGAAAGAAAGAGAAAAAAAAAGTAGCAAGCTCCTCAAATTTCATGAAAAGTGTTATGAATGACTTTTTCCTGAGCTTAGACAAACACTGGAACTACAACCAAACCAGTCACGGAAGACATCAAGTCTTAATGCTTCCTACATAAACCAAGCATTCAATAACAGATAACACTGAACACAAGGATCAGCTCTGTTACGTTAAGGACATATAAGGACAACACTGATGGTATCCAGCGTCTCTCTTTGAAAACATACCTGTTCCAACTGCTCGTGCACAGCAAGCTACCATGAAGTGGAGATGATACCACAGTGCAAGCCCACTGTGTCATGCTCAAGTTATAACCAGATAACAGAAGCCAAAGGAAATTCTGACTTTCAAAGGACAGCTTGGTGCACTGGGCAAGGGCTATCCCAGTGTTAACAAAATGCAAGTGCCTCCACTCCTGCCAAAGCATGCAAGTATAGCCCACTGTCCATCGACTGGAGTTTACAGGAAAGTACAAGACATGAACCTACATTACCAAAAGACTGATGAGCAGGAAGATACTGTGTATAATCATCAAAAATTTTTGGAAAGCAGGGAATTTATATAAAAATACACAGGTAACATATAAGTATCTTGCTCTATTTTTTCTTCCCAGGACTGAAAAGTGTAATTACTTGCTTTTGGTCCATTAAAATAAAGTGGGTGGGATTTTTTTACCATCAGATATGTGAAATGTCAATGCTAAACAGGAAAAATTTATTTTCCACCAGATGAAGCAGTGCCAAAATTGACAAAATTGCTTTTAATTACTGCAGTTAAAAAAACTGAAGTTAACAATAGACTAGTAGTCTACCACATATTAAACAACATCACACCCAAATGGAAGTACAACAAACGTCAAAATCTATGTTAAACAATTTGTCACCTCCAGTAGTACCCAGAGATGGTATTTTGATCTCAGTTCCATGACTAACATTCCAATCACCTGCTCATCTTATGTTCACTCCTTCATACCCTCTTTTTCACAGTATTATTTCAGACTGTTTCTTCAAAAACTGAACTCATCTTTGTTTTTGCCTGTCTTCTCTATCACTTCTGAAATCTCTTCCCTCCTCTCTCTCATCTCAAATCTGCAAATCCAATGCTATCTTAATTTCTTTCCCTCACATTTCCACCCAAATTCAACAGTCTCTTGCTAAATCCCACTGCCATTTCTCACAATTCTTTTCTCTTACTCCTCCTTAGGAGTATGCATGCAAACTTGAAAAAAAAATTACAAAACAACCCAACCAAACAAAAAAACCCCAAACCTACAGGTTTTGCTGATTCTTTGTAACATCTACTTTTCTTTGTGACCTTCCCAATTACTTGGGATCATAAATGCCACATAAATGCCTTTCTTCTCACTCACACTGGTTTTCCGACCATATCACACATGAAATTTAGTGCAAATAGCACTGTGAAAACAAAAAACCAGTACATGGCTTCTAAAGTAAAGAAGGCAGTCATGGCCTACGCAACCATAGTCATGTCTGCTGAAGTACATACATTATAATGAATTCTTTCTGTCTCTGGAGGACCTGTCTCAGTCTATGTCACTGTTTCATAGCACTGCAGATTTCATTCTTTTACCACAATGTTGAAAATACCCTCACTGAACATGCATGTTTCAGAAGTTACTGCAGCATGACAAACTGAGTGAATTCAGTGCTGATGAAAGATGCTGGGTAGACAGGCCTGAATGTGAAGATCTCTGTGTAGAAAAAGTTATGGCAGAGGCTAAGCAACGCAAATTTCATAATGCTTCCCTAAAGACAAAACTCAATCCTGAGCTATAATCTACTAATGATTAGAATTACTAATATACAGGTGGAAGAATGTGTCTTAAGAACTGAACTGAAGTGCACTTACTGAACATTGCTGGAATATATTGCTTTGTGTGCCCTAAATCACTGTGCATCTGTGTAGCAACAACTTCTGCTAATTTCTCTGACTTCAGCTGGATCTGACCTTACAATTCTGCATCACTGTGCCATTTAGTCCCCAGAATGTCAGGTAATAAAGTCTCATTTAGCAGATATCTCTCTAAAAATGAGTCATCAAGTAGAGGTGAGGAATGTAATGAAAAATAAGTATCTAATTACAAGGTTCTGCTATGTTTTAATAACTTTTAGTTGCCCATATCAAGTAAATATTTTTCAAGACCAAGAGTCATCAGAAGGAAAAGAAAAAAAAAGATTCAATACAGTTTTAAAGTCTTTGGCTAGTGAAAGATCTTGATCCAAATGCAGGACCCCTCTATGAAGACAAAAAAATATAGAGCTCGCACTTTACTGAACTTGCTACACTTCATAAATGCTAATGCTGGACCTTAAGGATTTGATCCTGCTCTAGCTGAAGTCAGTACAGCACAGTACAAGACAAATGCCCCAGCTCTTGTGCAACGGCTCTGACATAGTCCAGTTTTGCCCCCACCACATAAAGATTGAAAGGAAAAAGAAGAGGTTGTCTGATACATCTCTCATGGCACAGAGTGCACTGTGCCACGCAGCGCTAGCTGAGTTTCACGAGGGTGGAGAAAGTTACCCTTGGTATCCTGTTACAATCTCCCTGCAAGTCATTTCACCACTAGCTTTCAATGCCCTCTGCCCCTGAAGTAATGAACAGATATATGCCCTATTTAATTCAGATACATTTCTCTTATGAGTTGCTGTCTCCTCTTATGTAAGGGAGGAATAATTTCACAGTGGTCAATCTCCATTTATGTGCAGACTACACCACCCCATACTCCCCAATATAATTTATCTGACAGTACCTAAGAGGATAAAGGAAGACTTCTATGGACAGATGAAACCTATCAGCCCAACACACATAGCCATGGTGGGGAAGGGGGTGGGAGAAAAAAAACCACAAAATATGCAACACATTAGCAATTCTTCAGGTTAACAAAGACAGGCCATAATTTAGAAGTGCCTTCTCCCCAGCACATTTCCAAAGAGACCAAGTTACACCAATTAAATAAATCACAACATAACTGAAAGTGAAAATGTGAAAGAAGTATAAATGCAGGGATATGGGGAAATACCAAATGCTGGACTTACATTGCAAATGCACCAAAATCTATTGCTGTCTTAAGCCAGCTGAATTGTTGGTCCTCTAAGATCTTTTATTTTCAACACTTACCTTCACTCTGCAGTCAAGAGTTGCATTTTGAACTGCATTCCTTAGCTTTAAGCTACTTCATTTCCTCAAGGACAGAACATAAAAGGAGATAAATATACCTCTAAATTTTTTTGAATCAATTGAAGTATAACAGTCCAAAATATCTATTTTAATAGCACAACAACACATCTTCTCAAGGTATTTCTATGAAGGACAAATGATTCAACCTACAAGTCTAAATATAATTTGTTTAACTTCTTAACATAAACTTTTACATGTAACTCTATTAGGCAGTGCATACTGCTGTGTGACTTACAGTCATACTTATTTTTAAGACCCTCAGCTTTACAGATATTCATATTGTAGCTCCTCCTTACTTTGAGAGTGTGCTCAGGGTCTTTTAGAGGTCAGGCTTCTGAGCGGACAGGCAAAAGAAGTCACCAACCACCAAAGGTCCATTGTGTCTTCTTATAAGATATACATAATACTAAAGATTCCCCAAAGCAAAGGTTTCAGGAGAACAGTCTCTCAAAATTAGACTTTTAAAACTCCCTTCTTAAAAGTCTTTGCCAGTGTTCATATAGGATGACCAAGAAGTGAATTTAAATCCTCTGCAATTCTTTCACTACTTTCATACTAAATCGTTCCATCTACTGCTAACTGAGTGTGTCAAAAATACCACCCAAACTCACTTCAAAGTTACTTTTCCCTACCCTTGACAGCAGCTATTGTAGCCAATATCCATTCTTTACTGCTTCCATGTAAGGTTCCTGTAATACTGGCAAAGTGAATTTTACCTTCTTAAAGAGATAAAGAAATACCTTCCCATTAAGAGATGCAATACCCTGCCACATCTACAACCTTTGCATTGTCTCCCATTGGGATAAAAGAGCAGGCTTCCACATTACTAATTGCAGGCTAACTAAAACAGATTACACAATTTGCTGCTATGCAGACACCGCCTTTCTGTCTCCATACGTCCAAAGAGTTACAGTCATGCAATAATGTGACTAAATGCATTGAGCTTCATTCAATAGCTATCACTGAGAGCCAGACTTTTTCCTCCCTGCTCTTAGAATGTATTTCTCATGTTCCTTTCAGATGGGAGGACCCAAAGGACACTAAAGTATCTGTTCTAATGTCATATAATTCCCAGGCTCCTATCCAGAAAACCTACTCCTTCCAGCCATACACTAGTATAAAAGCAGCTCTTCATGAGCAAACTTCAATAGAGTCACATCATTGCAGTGAAAGAGGTGTATGGATTTGATTAAGGTCATGGAGGCGAAACATCACCCCATTTGCCCATTTGATTATCTTTTTTGCCTAAGGTAAAGGATACTAATTACACACTTCAATACATAGACTCCAAGCTACTGCTTATCAATACAACTTCTAGTAAAACCCACGCTCTCATGCATCCAGAGCAAGTAGGTTTGCATCAAATAAAAAGCAAACCAGATGTCCAAGAGATGTAAATCACCTACTGATGCTAGCAGAGTTACAACAATTTATACAACCCAAGAGTTCAGCTTAGTGAAGCTTTCTGCATTTGGCATTCTCAGGGCACACACTACTGTCTCCCTTCCCCTCCTCAGATTCCCACCAAATGCAGCCTGTAACAGAAGTGTTCTCTTCCTAACTTGGCTTCAAGTCATGGCCACAGCTCTCAGCAGTATATAGCTTGTCAAGATAAAATATGTTCGGGGACATACAGTCTCTACTGGGCCTTTTATTGACTTAACTCTATAATTTATGAAAGATAGCCAAAATTCCTTAAGGTTTTCAAAGAACTTAAGAACGCAAAAACCTTCAGCTGTTTGAGTAGTTTGACCTATGTGCCATGCAGTGCCCATCAGGATATATTAATTTTCTTATGCAAGCAAACAAAACAGATGCCAGCTACAAGTTGCTTCGTGTTAGAGGACATAAACAAAGCAGAGTATTCTGTGAACCATTCAAAGCAGGAATTTTGCCCATGTAATGTCTACAGGTCATTAAGAAACTACAACTTTGCTTTGTAAAGAAAAAAGGCAACCCAAAGCAAAACAAAAATCCACTAAGTCTAGGCTTTTACTGAAGCTTTTCTTTCCAGATACTGCATGAGAGCCAGGGTAGTTAAGATCATGATAGAGTTGTTAACTAATGCCACAAAACACTACCAATAACATCTCACCAGAGAAAACAACTTATGGAAAGACTGGAATATGTAAGAACAAGAATGAGGTCACCTCTCAGCAAGGTCACGTGTACTCTAACTCTCCACAGAATAGCCCAAAGAGGGATTAGCCACATACACCTCAACTTGAATGCACCAGAGGCCAAGTTCATCCTGGTCCTAGGACCAAGACTGGAGCAAAGAAAGAGAGGTAGAAACTTATGCACCTCTGAATTAGAGACAGAGGACCCCTAAGGACTGGTATTGCTTATGTTACTGCTACAAAAAAACCCTCAGGGAACAGAATTACTGTAGGGGCAGGAGATGAACTGGCTGCAATTGCTTGCATCCATACCTCGGTATGCACCACACACCAGTCATGATGCTTCTCCCTCCCAGGCTGATGTTGAGGAACAATGACACATCTGTCCACAGGAGTACAAGCACTAAGATTACAGCTCCTTCTTTCAGCGATCTGAACCAGATGGAAAGTCCCTCTGAGCATCGTCTTCCTCTAGCTATCTGTTATAGTTTACCTAAGTAAGCCTAAATTTAAGCTTTAAAGATCATATTAAGCTCAGAATTGTCAGCTGACTTGAGCTAGGCTGGGCTAGCGAACAGCTGACTTCTTTTAGCCAATAATATTGTATTCCATACCATACTACATCATCTCAAAAAAAAAACAAAAGCCAGTGTGTAAGAGTGGCTTAAGCAGTTGCTTCGTAGCTGTTGCTCCAGCAAGACACACCGTGCTGTCCCAGGAGGGATGGGGAGGCCCAAGCCCACAGCACCGGCTCACTATCATGTTATCTTAAAAAAGTAAAATGTTTGTTCTTAGTTCTTCTCTTTGCTTAAGTCTGTCTTTAGAAAATTAACTTTTTTAAAAATAATTTGTAGTTAAAATAGTAAAATCTGTGCTTATTAAAAAGTGAAAAGTTATATATAACTTGTGTAAGTGTGTATTATATTGTAGTTTTCTCTTAATTTTCTCTTTTCTGTATAAATACATGTAGTTAGTTTCAGCATAAACTTAGTTTAAAGGTTTTTTTTCCCCTCTCCCTCTTCTTTCTCCCTTTAACTAGTTAGGGGGAGGAAGAACCCTTTTTCTCTGTACTTGGGCAGTTGGCATTTTGCCAGCTCAACCCAAGACACTGTCACACCTCAACTGGACCTGGCTGTAACACCAAGATGCTTAACTATTTTATATATGACTTCATTTTTCCAGGGAAAAAGGGGGACAGCAATTTAATCGATCAATAAAGTAATTTCATTATTTTATAAATAGTCTTGTCTTGTAATGTACGCTGGCAGTTATTTCTAAATGTTTTTAAACCTCACAGAGAGCAATTCTAAAAACCCCAGTGCTCTAAACTGAGACTGCAATTGTAAACCTAGTAATTTGCTCTAATTGTTTGGATTGGTGAGCCAAAAATCAGCTGGTGCATTCAACAACATGCATTTTTTGTAAAAGGAAATTTAATAATGCTGAAAAGAAGGAGTTAGAAACCTGCAAGATCAAAGAGCAGGAACAGAAAAAGCTTAGCAGTTGACGATAACCTTCTCCAGCCACTAGTTCTTGGTAGGTATCACTTCAGTTAATAACACCACAATGCACTTACCACTTCCAGGGCACCTTTCATTGAAGGACTTCTAAATGCTTTGTAGACCCTAATTAAGTCTCAAGACACAACGTATCTGAGAAAAACTGGGTTTCTAGCCGTTGAAATTTCCAACAGATCAGGAAATAAGTTTACTTTTGTAGCAAATTAATAAGGTCCTATCCACAAAAGGAAATGATTCCCAAGTGTGGAAAATAATGAAAATGCCTACACCAATGCAAGCAGCGCTTTGTGACAGTGGTCTGACCAGAGAGAGATCTTCTATAGCATTTCAGGAACATATCATTTCCGCTGTATCAATCAAAGCTGAAGTGTTTTGCTGCAATCTCAAGCCTTTGCCTCTGTGCTACTACAGAAATCTGAAATGTGTTTTATAGATAATTAAACAAGGCCAAAAGGTCTGCTAAAGCAAAAAAAAAGCAGCACCAGAAATGGAGTGCAACAAGAGTCCCATCTCCTGCTCTAGCCTTGAAAGAGATCATTGACAATGTCAGATGCCTGAGGTGTTCTCGAAGATTTTATCAAGTGTTCCATTTTGAAGCAGACCACTTAGCTACAATTTCACCAGAGATTTTGAAATTAAAAATGTCTACTCTCACCAAGATGCTTTAAACAGAAGAAAATAGTGGGAAGAAGTGTCAGAGGTCAGATCTGCAACTCAGTCTGATTCACACACAGGAGAATGCAAGACCATAATTTTTCTCTTCCATTCTTTCTACAAAGCACATCTCAAACTATCACCTCTGTCTTCTGACACTAGTCAGCTATAAGAAACAGACACCTTACTGTTAAACCTGGCAATCTGCGGCACATTTGCTAAAGTAATTATATTTACTTTTACAGATTACATGTGCTTAGGTTTCCCTTACTGATGTACTAGAAAATTAGAAGTTTCAATTTTGCACCTTAAGTTAGGCATTGTTTTAATCAAAGACAGCATCCTAAAGCTGCTAACCATTCACACATTTTAAAAACTGAAATATTCAAGCTAGCATGTACTACAGGATCTGTATTTCTTATCTGGTAGCTCAAAGTACTTTATATTCTTTTCTCTTACTCCTTGTCACATTTTCAAGGCTATGATAATTAGACAGCAATTACCTAAAGGTCTAAATCTTTGATCTCCTTCAGATTAAGCTTTTCTCACAAAATTTTATGCTCAAACAATGATGTCATATAAACAGCTGATGTTCCCAACAAAATCTAGTACTTCTGGCCATACAGCAGTGGCTGAAGGCAAAACAGCATTCAAAATGAAATTTCAGGTCCTGTTCCCCTCAGTTACCAATGGTGAGCACAACTACAAACTAGGAAATGTAAAGCCTCTGAACAGATTCAGATGGGTAAAAGCTAAAGGCAGGCACAGGTCTCTTGGGCAGTCTGCATCAGCTATTAGTAGCAAAAGAAATGCTGCAATAGTATTGAACTGGCACTGGTGAAAATTTCCACCAGAGCCAAAAAAATTCTCTATTATGGGAGTAGCTTCTAATCAAAGTGATGATAATTAAAAGTTTCTAAAAGTACTGTTTTGTAGCCATCCAAATTTTATTGTGCATGTGACATGGGACCCACCAAAATCAGAATGATTACTTTCAAAAGCTGTTGGAAATGCCACACCTCAGCATATAAATAGGATAATACCTACAACTTCTGCAGTGCAACACCTCCAAGAAGGTATTTCCTTGTCTGTAAGGGTCATCCCTTAATAATGAGCTGTGGATTTTCAGAACATGCATTTTTCTCCAAAACGCTTTATTTAGTACTCTAGAGAACACAGAAGCTTGTTTCAGTCTTGAGAGAGAAGGGAAACAATTGCTGATATATTCTGTAGAATGACAAGTGAATAGAAATTAAATGAACTTCACTAGAGGTAAACCTACACTGAGATTGTCAGGTTTCAAATGCAATAAGCAGTATAATGCTACAACATAAGTGCCTAAAAGCTACTTAAATAAATTGTCAAAAGCTTTATATTGCTGTGATATTAAACTTGAAGGGCGGTCCTGTGGTGTAGTGGAGAGCATTCTGGCCTCTGAATCCAAAGGTCGCAAGTTCGAGTCTCAGTATGGACCGTCTTCCCCCCCCTCCCCGGCAGTTCAATGCCTCCCTGCCATCCGATTCCGTCACATCTCGGATGCGAAGCAGGGTCAGCCCCGGTCAGTACCGGGTGCTGTAGATAGTCCTAAGGACTTCACTGTCACTGTCCAAGCTTGCTCGGCTGTGGCAAATGAACCTCAGGACTTAAACGGTGGGGCCAGTTCTGTGCACGCTGTGCCTCACCTAAAAAATCCCCTGCGCAGGCTCGAAGGGCACAGTCCACGTGGGGAATGCCCTTCCCAAATCTTCATTCGCAAAGATTGGCCATTATATTAAACCTGAAGTAGTATCTGATCAACAAAGCTGAAGTGACACAAAAGACATACAAAAAGAATAAATCAGATAAAAGAGTAAGCAATCTGGGACAGCAGTGTGACTTAGTTTCATACAAACCAGCATGTTTGACACTTTATGTCCTCTTAGTGTTGCTAGAACACGCAAAAGCTTTGAGCTGACACCCTTGCCTTGATAGGTAAAAATTTGCTAAGAGCACAGATTGGTCACTAAAAGAGTTTCTAGGGATCACTGAATTGAAAAGACAAAATTTGGGCAGTGAATTGACTTAATTCTTTAGATATAATACAACAGTCTAATTCAAGATGTAATCCCTTAAAGTCACAGCATATTAGCTTACTCCTCTTCAGCCTCCTCCATCCCTATCCCTTGAGAAAAAAAAAGCCACAAAAACTAAAATAATTTTTGATATCACTTAAGGAGCTTAATTAAGCTCAACAAAGCTTCTTGACAAAGCTTGACATTGGGAATTTGCACTTAACATTGGGCATCCCAGTCAGATTTTTTCCATAATGCATAGGGTAGGTTGCATTAAAATAGGATGCAATGGACTGAAAAAAAGGTTTATCTGGTGTTACCCATATAAGCATTGTATACCACTTCTTTTTAATGAAGAAAAAAGTGTATAAGCAATTTCTATTTTCAAAAATCACCGATTTCAGCTGGGTTGAATTCTGCAACAGCCTTTCTTTATCAGTCAAAATGTCTTTATATATACTGAATAGGAACATTATGTCCATACAGAAAATGCATATAGGTAATGAGGACAGGTCATCTTTTATGCACACAATAATAACACCAACACAAGTCTAGAGTGTTTGTTTTCTATCGCTCTTGTAAATGCCCAAATGTAATTTATATCTAAAATACAAATGAGACATTCAACCTCTCATCAAAATGGCCCTTCAGTTGAAGCAAGTTGCACCTGTATAAATGCAAAGTCATACACAGTACATAAAGCTTTTCTTTCAGGTATTTCAGAGATACACTTTGATGCTCCTTGTGTAGCAGGAGATATGAAAGTTGTATCTGAAGCAGCTGTTTCCATGATCCCTCCTGTCCTTCTGTCATAGGCATGTTCCAGCATAAAATTGTAGTTGTTAATTTCTGACACACTTGTTACAACTAATGTGTCACTTTTAGGCATGGCAAAAATGGATGCAATGCTGTCTGTCTAATATCTCCATCCTACAGTTTTCATTCCTGCACTGAAGTCCGGGTCATTCCAAAGCCTTTTCTTCTCCAGGCTAAACAAACTCAGTTCTCATCCATTCATCATAGGAGAGGTGCTCCATCCTTCTAATCATCTTGGTGGTTTCCTCTGGGATCAATCCAACAGGTCAATGTCCTTCATATCCTGAGGACCTCAGAGCCAAATGCAGAGCTCCAGCTAGGGTCTCACCAGAGCAGAGGCATAGAATCCCCTCTCTTGACCTGCTGCCCACACTGCTTCGGATATAGCCCAGGATACAATTGACTTTCTGGGCCGCAAGTGCACAGTGCCAGCTCACATCCAGATTCTCATCCACAATCTGTTCATTATCCAGCCAATACTGATGGTGGGGATTCTCCCAAACCAGGTGCAGCACCTTGCACTTAGTCTTGTTAAGCCTTGTGTGGTTCCCATGGGCCCACTTCGTGAGCTTGTCCAGATCCCTTCTGGATGACATTCCCTCCTTCAGGTGTGTCAACCACACCACTCAGCTTGGTGTCACCTGCAGATTTGCTGAGGAAGCACTCAGTCCAGCACAGAAGAACTTTGTGTCAACTCTGCTTTCTGAAAACACCCTGATAGATGCACTGCCTAGAAGATCTATTGCCCATTTGCTGAGAATACCTTCAGTAAATTATGAAGAAAGTTTCTTCAAAGAAGCACAATACATGGATGTACAGCAGCAGCAAGCGTCCAGCAGCAGATACCTGGATCAGCATCACTTACCCTATACTTTTACTGATAAAAAAAAAGCTACTCATGGGTGGCCAGGTATTTTGGACAGAATACCATAACATCCCAAAACCAGCCTTACACTTAACTAAATAGCAAAGGGGATATTCAGCATATATTAAAAGGCATCAGATCTCATGACATCCAAGTCACTAGACAACATTTATTTAGGTCTTTTTCACTTAGAAGACTACTCAGCTGATAACCCTGCAATCCCTGTATCTTGGGTTATTTTTTCTCCTCTAACACCTCTAAATACATTTAAACTGCTCTAAAATTTCAATCCTTCACAGGCAAAAGTTGCCCTGCTTATTTATCTCTTCCTTTGTGGTTAATATGGTAGTCCCAGAGTTATGTGAAAGAAAAGTAAGTAAATAGTAGGCCTTTGAATATTACGCCCTGGGATGACAGCATAGTTTAGACCTGTGTGTCTTGCTGCAGAAGACAGAAGTCCCAATCTCCGTTCCTACCTCTCCCACTTATTTTCCATGTGAACTTGGCCATTTTTGTCTCAGTAAAGTGACCTACAATGTGCACAAGTTATTTAGCATATACAAGTCAGGTTGAAGTTGTCAAGCACTGTTCAGCTAAAGACAGTACTAAGATAGAAATGTGAGGTGTCTTTTAGGACACGAAGCATGCTGGAAGCAAGCAGAAGTATAACTTTTCTGTTGTGCATTCAAAGAAAAGCTTTCCCACTGGAGTTTCTCTCGCTTGGCAGCATTTCATTTCCTTAGGAGGAAGATCCAGAGAGGACTAAAAATCTCATCTCAAATCCTCTGAGCAATAGGCTCTGTGCTTCATGCTCACCACTGTGAATCTGGCAAAGCATTGCCGCTGACAGAAGTCATTTCTGTGTGACAGCAGAACAGCATGCTACATCAAACAAGTTGGTGATCTCAGACCAATTATGTAAGACCACATTTCTGCAACACCATTGGGAATAATTAGAAGCTCTGTGAACTGCAGAGACACTAGTTTCTGCTTTGCTTTTTCTGTGGACAATATAAGTAGCTTAGTCTCAGACAGTGCACAGCAAGAAACCTGTAATAGGCTGAGAAGAGACTTGTAAGTCCACTCTCTAAGAGCTCATTTTAAATAAGGAGATAGGGCATTTAAAACATGCCCCATACTTTATTACCTTCTACCTCTCAATTTTGGCCCACAGATTAAGCTTAATTACCATCATTCTGCTTTCCTTCAAGTCCTCAAGGAAAGTAAAAATTACAGTTAACACTATAGAACTCCAGTCTTCAGACAGTTTCCCTCCACCACTGGGAGTGCACAGCATCATGCTGCAAACCACAGTACAATGAAACTTTATGCAACACACCTGCAAACATCACTGTTTCTAAAACTGATTAAAGCAAAAAGCACCTGAAAACAGTGGTTCCACTGGTAGGAATGTCTGCTAAAATCGAGGGAACTGTCTTAAACTCTAAGCCTAAAACACAACATTTCAAAGCTCACACTTAAGAGGCTGCAGGCTCTGTTTCCAAATGTGCCTGTACCTCAGGTGCTGCTGAACAGGAGAGCAGCAGACAAGACTCCCAAAATGTAAGGATCAAAAAACCAAGACAACAAAACCCTCTGTCTATGGCCTTTATGTACTCTTAATCAATACCTGTCATATCTTCAACTGCATTTCCTCAAATCCAGAAAAACAGCAAAACCCATGTCACAGCTGCAGGCTGTTGTACTACCCAAACATCCTTAACTAAAACTTCTACTCGACTTCAAGAAGTTTTAAAGCTCCTCTGCCTTTTTGAGACCAAAGCTACGCTTTCAATAAAGCACAGCCACCTTCCTCCAACTTTGCAAGATTTAGCTGAGCTGAAGGTTGAGTTTAATGGAAGAGGTAATATTATACAATTCTGAGAGGTTTGACCTGAGAAATACACATTTCTTATTTCACTACTTCCTTTGATAGTTTCAAGGCAGAATAACTGCACTTGTGGTGCTTCTGTCTAAACTGGCTTTAAAATAATCACCATAACTTCTCTTTTGATATGGTTGAAATTAAGGATCAAAAAACATGAAGCTCCCTGCAGAACAGTCCTATTTTGCCGTATTTCCTAACCATCAAGGACACATGAGGAATCCAATAAGAAAGAATTCACTCTTGCACTCAGAAAGAAAATTAGGTATTTCTTTGGTCCTCCCTGGCACATTATCCCTACAGTCCATTTTGGATTTACACAGGGTGCTACTCAAAGCAGAATTTGGCCCTTTCACTCAGGTAGCCTGACAGGTTTACTGCAATGTGTAGTATGTAATATTTTATATTATGTAAAGCACATTTCCCAGACTAAAACCCTCTCCCAAAGAGCCTCCCTAGGTCTCTGCCTGATTTTGGCCTCCTTTTCAATTTACTCCCTTGCAAATGATAAGCAGTTCCACTGAAGTCAGTGAGGTAAAATTGTCTTAAATTTGTGTGAGATTATGTCAGAGCCATGATCCATCATAAAAACAGATGCTGTTAACCCTTCTATAAGCTTCCATTCATTAAGGTTGTTCCTCGCTTGAATTCACATGAGCAATATCCATGAGCCAAGAAACACATTTTAGAATGATAGCTATTTTTTCCCTTGCTAAAAACTAGAAAGTGCAGTCTCAATCCTCACTGTAAAACTAGAGTTTGTTGTATTTTCTTAATAAACAGAGGTGTTTATGGACAAAATATTTGTGAATATACTTTTGGGAATCATCCTGTACTGTGATAGTTGAGGACACACAGGTCCTGGGGATAAACCCATTTCCTGGAGGGGATGTGCTCCCCCTTTGTCCTCCCCCATGTGGCCCCAGAGACACTGCACAGCACTGAACAGAGACCACCAGGGAGGAACGAGAGAGAGTGCTTTATTACAGTGGGTAAAGGTATTTAAAGGTCTTGGTGGGGATTCAAGTTACAACTTTTATAAAACAATAAGGAACCAGGGATTACAACCAATGAGTGAGGGTGAAACAGGGACCAATAAGAAAAACTTATACAAACATTTCAAGGTTAGCCCGGGCTGTCCAGGTTGGTGGGGAAAGGGTTCCTAAAAGGATTTGGGGAAGAAGAACAGTGACTCGGGGAAACAGGGACAAAGAATCCATTTTGTAACACATTTTTACACAACGATAAAAACTTCTGGTTTTAGGGCATTTGGGCTTGCATCTTTATAATCTTCACAAGCCCATTTCTTATAAGATTTTTTCCATCCTTGATTCTGTAGGTCCTCTGCCACACTCTACTGCCTAGAGGATAGGGACAAGATGATTTAAATACATTTTTTCCAGGTTTTAATTTTTGGTTTTGTCACGGGAGGTTGGTGTTGGGTATGGGGTTTTTTTATGCCTACAGTTCCTGGTACTTAATTCTAAACTGGGCAAAAATCTTGCATGTAATACTTAAATTCAGCCTTGGTGATCTGTAGGCATTGAAAACAGTTCTTTGCCCGCTAATGCCAACAGCCTTTCCACCAGTGACTCTCTATTGCATGGAAGAGTCATAGGAGAGATAGAAATAATATTCTCAGATTATAAGGTTATTTCCAGTTCATCACACCAGGATTCAGGCCCTCAGAACTGCATAACTCTATTTTGTCATACAAGTCAAATTCGTAGCCTGTCACCGCTTCAGTCCATTCATTTATAATGAAACATATTTCCTACATGTACAGTAAATTCCTTTCGTTTTTGACTGAGATGAGCTGATCTTTATCAGATACTCTGACACAGAAGGCAAGCACATCATTACTTTCTTCCCTCTTGCTAATATTAAGTCTACTATATATTAAATCCAAGAAAGGAGCTCATACTTATTTAGAGATGGTAGTGAACAGAAAAACAAAACAAAACAAAACAAACAAACAAAAATCCAAAATGACAAACTGCCTGTTTTGGAAAACCAGTTGGGTTGTTACAGTGGATGGCCCAAGAATGACAAAATAGTTTTTTGGATTGACAGATGAAGAAATAAACATCTTTACTGATTCCATGGAAGTCCTTTCTTGGACAATGGCCTGGAAGCTTTAAGGCAGTTCACAAGCACAGTAGGGAAGGGGGTTGATGACCTTGACAGCCTTTACTGAAAGACCCCAACAAAGGGAAGGAGAACTCCTACCTGAGGGCAGTGCAGAGCAGCAAAGCTGAACACAACAAACTCCTGCAAAGCTTATCCACAAGTAGCCAAAACAAGATTGCACAAACACTGAGCTGTGTCACAAATCACTCAGAGGAGGGGAAATGCAGAGGAAAAATTACCCCAGAGCATGCATCATTCACACTTTCATCTTTTAAGAGGTAAAAGAAAAACACAGCAGTCTACTATCTTCCATTTGGGCTCATGAAGAAAGTAAAAACAGAAGAAATAAAAGGCATTTTTGAACATGCAATAATACATATTGCATCCAAGGTGCTTATTATCTAAGAACTTTTTTCAGGGACTCAAGTTGCCATTTAAAAAGCTGATACAACACGGAATTTCTCACAATCCAAATCCTGAATGAAAAAACATGAGTAAGATTAGATAAGTAGTTATTTTGGTCTCCAAATTGGCTATCCCTGATTCTTCTAAGGGATGGAAAATGGAATTAAACCTGTGTTACTATTGCATGACCCAAGAGTCACAAGCTGACAGCGCTTCTTTTGGCCTCATTAGGGTTCCTCATGTTGTAGCATGACTTCATGATAATGGTCAAATGACATCTCCTCAGAAGTACTGCCAGCCAGAGATGAAAAGTATTTGGAGGAGCAAAAGACTCAGTTCAAATCCAGCCAACCTGTCCTGTGGCTGACTATAATATCTATTTTAAACGTGGCCTCAAAACATGAGCATAGTGTAGAATGAGGCATGTAGTCTGGGAGATCCAACTGATCAGTCAGCCCCTGTGGCCACAAAGATGTGGGGTTTCGGCAAAATTATGTAGGGGATGCCAGATAATCTCTAAATTTACCAATGCGACACAATCATCGTATTTCTAAGGTACTCAATGTAACACAAACAATAAAAACTCCAGAAAATCTCCAGCAGCCAGAGAACCTTATGTAACTCCATTGTTGCACTTAAATGCACTTAGACCAGTACTTTATTCCCACAACTTTGATGGTAGAGAGAGTACTGATCCCTAAACAAAATAAACTGAAAAGCAAAAACATAAACACAACTGTGCTTCAATGACTTTGTGTCCCTGTGTCATCCCTGTAGGGTTTCACTACATAGGCACTGATGCGGTGGAGAGAAAATCTCTGAGAACTGCATGGAGCACTGGGGATCCCTTCTGCAAGTCCCATCCAAAGCACACTGTTCCCTTCCTTCCCCCCAAAACTCATCCCTATTTATACAAACATGCTTCTTACTTGCTTCACTCCTATAGTTCCATCCCTGACTGAAACACTAGCATTTAGTCATTGCTTTTGTTAAAGTTAGTGCTTTATAACTAGTGAGAATAAGGTTTTGTCCACTAATCCCAACCTTCAGTCATATAAATGCACACTAGATGCACTGAAGACCAAGGAACTACATTTATGTATACTGGTAGAGAAACGTTTTTTCACTTGTTTGGGTTGATGGGGGGAGGAAAGGAAACAGGCTGGTATGTCTGGTTTTATGGAGTAGTGGCAAACCAAACTGGCTGTAGTTTATGGAGATCTAAATAAAGGAATACGAAAGAAACTAGTCACAGAGCTTGTAATAACACACAGCAGAGAAAACTGCAAGCAAACTGCAAGCAAAAATGCATTGTCTTTTACTGTTACAATGCATTGCTCCTTAGTGAGTGAGCCATTTACTATTGTCGTTGGAGTGAATGAAGCTCAGACCTTTCCCATATATGGCAGGGCCTTTTAATCACCAGGGAGCAAATGAGCAATGGAATTTTTCTGGGTTTGCAGTGCCCTCTCTTGTATGAAATACTATTTTCCAGTGAATGTTTGCTGCTGGGATTTTGACCCAATTTCCTGCTGTCGTTGTCCTTTAGGGCATGTGTAGAATGCCAAACAAAGAGAGCCAGCTTCTTGACAGCAAGCAGCTTACAACGAATTTGGAGTAACAGAAGGACATCAAACAGATTTGCACTAAGGTAACTGAGATTAGATCCATCCATATCAAGTAAAACCCATTTACATCACTGTACTGCTACTGAAATCAAGTTCAAATTCAGGCCAACTGATGCCCAGGTCAAATCTTCTCTCTCATTTTCACCACTGTACCAGAAAAGAGACAATTGGTGATTTAAATTACTGGGATAGTGGTAGGGAAATTCTCAGCTGGTCTGCTTTTGCCAGGGTGATATACATTAGCCACATAAATGTTTGGCTTCCTAGTATCTGGATTGCCTAAACTCTCTTGCTCATATTTACACCAATTAAAATGCTGCACTTCAGTCTTTATAATCCAAGTTCTCTTTGAAGTGGCAAAGCAGCAGCTGTGGTTTATCAGACATCCAAATGAAACTCCTCATTTTCATAGCAGGGATGTAGCTCTGCACATGGGGATATGCTGTTCCCAAAGCCAAAGCAACAAACTCTCTCCTCTCTACCTACTCAGGGGTGCAGCACCCCAAAGCTGCTCATGAATGCTGCTGACTAGAGGCATCCTACAGCACCAGAAGGTTAAGCTATGCAGGTAAATGAGAGCTGACCAAATGCTTCTCCAGATCCCGGAGGGAACCCAAGCCACTCCCAATTTCCACACCTTGTAGCCAAGATCTAAGAATTTCTTTTCCGAACCCATGATTTTTAACTAGGCCAGAGCAAAGCCAAATTCTCTCTGGCTCAATGACTTTTGAAATTGCTGAGAAAGCGGGTTATCTTGCAGTCATTAGGAAGATGGAGGCACAAAGTCCTTAGCCTACTCTGTCTGTCTACTGATCCCAGAGGACTGAGCAGAAATTCTTCTCAGTACAACAGCTTGTGTTAGCGATAATCTGGGCTATCAAACTAGCACTGCTAGGTCCTCTTAAATGGTGAGGAATTATAAAAGGTCATACCTTTGCTTCTGGGATGAAAGATTTTACCAGAGTGAACACTGTGGCTAGGGAAAAAAAAATTGAAGAGTGCCATTTCACCATTAGAGAGCTCATTGTCAAAGAAAAGAATGAAGGTGGAAAAGGGTAGTAACATGCCCTGTGGCAATCAGAATGACAGCAGGGCATATCAAAGCCAGGCAAATAAGAAACAAACAATGGCCTGATCACAGACTCCTTCACTTGTGCAGAGATCCCTTTGAAGATGACTGGAATCCGAGGGGCATGATCCTCGAAACTTGACTTCTGAAGGAGCACAGGAACTGTTGCTCCTGCACTCACTTGATGAGGGTTCATCCAGCCCTGTGCCACTTCTTCCTAGCCAAAATCAGTTACTTCAGACAATGACATAAAAACGCTGCCAAAATCTCAGGACCTTTATTTACATAGTTGTCATAGATTCAGGCTCCCTTCGCTATTTAATGAATCATGAATGCTAGTTCTCCCTCACTCCTGGTTATTTTACTTTTAGAAGTGGCACAGTGATTTCCATGCTCCTTGGATTTTCACAAGCTTGAAGGAAGATTGGAAAGGTCACATGCACATCCATGTGCAATGACACTGTCTTCCTGCATTTGGCAGAACACACACACCCCCTTTCATATTTGTTGGCCTACAGAGCTGCGCTTCTGAATACATCACAAGCCAATGCATTTATAGCAAAACTTTATCTCTACAAATCTATTTATAACCCTCTATGAGCTAAATTCCAAAGATTTTTTTTGCCATTTAAGGATATAAACCAGAAAGTGTACAAGCTGCTGGGTTCCACTTTGTTTCACACCCTCCACAGCAAGTCTCAAGGGAAATGCTCTTTATTTGTATTCTGTATACAAGAGGGTGTGGAAACATGTAATGTTTCCATTCCCTAAAATCTTTCCCTAGTATTTTCCCCACTGCAGCCTGGCCTGGCCCGAGGGCTTACAATTTTAAATGCTTTCAACAGACATGAAACCTAACAGCTTGCTTAATAGTTTCACTTCCAAGCTTATGACTCTATGGTGGACTCAGTGGTGGATCTGTAAGCAAAAGCTTACAGCCTTTACACAGTTTTGGAACATGTATAACAACTTCATAATAAGATTGTTACAGATGCAGCAAGCACAGTTCAATCTGCAATCATGCAAGAAATTTCCTCCACACACATCAGCACACTGTCACTGCTCAGCCTCGTTCACATCTTCCATCTTATTCACTGGGCTTCAGCAGTTTCATGCCCTTAATCTAGAAGTTACTTTCTAGTAGAATGTATACTTGTGTGAACAATATCCTCACACACACACACACCCACCCCAAAAAAAAAAAAAAAAAAGGCTAAATTCTTTCTGGGCAATCAGTCAAAAATAAGGTTTTAGCCAGTGCTTAAACTTAGCATTTTGGTATTAAAAAATCTTTATAAACACTAGTGGAATAAGCCCCAGCTGCCCAATGGGCTGAATATGGAAAGGTACAGATTATCCTTTAGTTGAAGATAGAGAAACAGACAATTGGAGATGAAGTGACTCACCAGGTATTTATGACCACAGAAAAAAAATTACTCTAGTGCCTTAAGATACAGCTGCTTTTCCCCTTTCTCTCTTTCTCCTGCTTCCTCTGTTGTTTGGCCCTGCTCTCACTGCAAGCTAACAGGGCAGTGTCTACAAGAACTTCCTGGCTTCAACCCATAAACACTTTTATAGACAAGATTTTCTAATCAGGGGTCAGGGACAGAGTTTTTCCATCTTGATGGGCAGACACAAGGGGCAGGAAGGGGAAAAAAGGAATAAATTTGCAGTGGTGGTTGCTGATCACAGGTGGGTGACCCAGCTCAGAGCCTACCAGTCTCACTGCCAGGGAGCCCAGCGAGCCTGGGCACTACTGTCACTGGATACTCAACAGTCTCTGCAATACAAAGCAATAGCCAGGATGTTTGCAAGTGAGCAAGACTGGAAGGCAACACTCCTTGCAAGGGCAACTAAAGATGCTCAGAGAGAGGGACAGAGTAGGGACCACACTACTAATGCTGGTACCTGCTGAGCAGTCTGGCTGTGAACCCCACACCATTTGTAAGCACTAAGCACAGTTCCAAAGGACAAACACATGAAAAACAGCACTTTCTTAATGCAGGATATAAACCATACACCAACACACCAGGGCTAGCAGCTATATGACAGTGTTTCGTTCTCTAACCTTTTTGGTTGATAAAATTGGTTTCAAGAAAGGTAGGAGCAAGCTCCCCCAGGACTGGGAGGGATCCCAAGATCCCAAATTACAGAGTACTGAGCATCCTTTCCTGCTGGACTAGTGCAAATGTACAAAGCCACCAGTGGAAAAGGGGGGGGGGGGGGGGGGGGGGGAGGCGAAGAAAGTTACACAGTTCAGCTGTCCTGTGACCTCAGTGTTTCATCCAGAAAGGTCAGATCTAATCTGATCTTCAAATGTCTCTAAGTCAAATTTCAGCCTCAGCTAAATCCTTGACAAGCAGTTTGGAAGCATGGAACAGCTATGTCTTCCAAAAAAACGTCAGTACTCCAAGAGGAAGTGCCTACACATAGGTAAATATCTTGCTTCCAGTACAGTTGGCCCTCAAATCTGTTTTCATCCACTTAACCACTCAGGAGCTATAAAAAAACCCCAGCAAACTATCCCCTGCACATGCATATTTCTGAAGGCTCTAGTAAGTCAGAAGCTTTCTTGTTAGAAGCTGCCAGGCAGTAGTTACTATGAGAAGGCAATCTTAAAAGACTGAAATCTTGCTTTGAAGGCAGACTCTCATTCTTTGCAATCACAGGCTTTGTACGCCTGGAGCCCAATCCTGCAAACTCCCAAAAAAGCTCCTCTCAAAGGCTACGAAAGGTTCACAGAACTGCACGTCCCATTCTGCCCTGCTGCCTTTTTTGGTGCTTTCCTTTTACCCAGGAGAGTCCAGAGAAGCCCTGCAGATGAACCGTTAATGCTGCTCTCTTGGCCCTCTCAGGCATATATGGTTTCCTGTCCCTCTTTATTCACACACAGTGATGAAATGTTTGAAGGTGTACCCTTGGCAGAGAGGGTTTAACAACTTAATGGATTTTTAATACAAATTAAAATTCAGGCAGTCCACAGAATAAGTGTCACATAAGCAACTACTGTGAAATGAGCATTTTAAACAGACCCAGGACATTCAAGTTCTATTTGTCCTGCAGGAAGGACATCACACAGGCCTTGTCCTATCTTTCTAGTCCATGGTAGTTTGGGCTTTAGTTTTATCTAGGCTTCAAATTAGCAGGCTCAGAGAATCTACATAGATTAGGAGAGACTGATATCACCTGACTTAAGTAACCAAAGGAATATTTCATACCAGATGATGCAAACCTGAGATACGAGTAGAGAAGTAGGAGGTGTTCACTCAGTTCCATCATGGCTGAAGTAGAGGCAGGACGTGTTACAGCTGTTCTGCTGTGCTGGGCCCTGCTCCTGCTGCCGCTACTTGCATTTTCTTTGAATTCAGGAAAGTAGAAACATTTTGTTGTTATACTTTCTGTTTCTTGTTGGGTATCTTTTAGGGTGCTTACAGACCTAGAGCGATAGAATCTCTTTTCGATGGGGAGTGGGAGGTTGTTTCTTGTTATTCCTAACTTTGTGTCTTGTAGTTTAATTTTTCTATTTTCTGTATAAATATATATAGTTAGTTTAAGCATAAACTCGTTTGAAGTTTAAACGAGTTTCTAGGTTTTTTTCCTTTTCCCTTTTCTCTGCAAGAGGAGGGAAGCTCTGACATCTGTATTGGGCAGTTGGCAGTTTGCCAGCTCAACCCAAGACATAGTCTCACCATCTGATACAAGTAGCACTGCATCACAAACCTGTATGGGACTGAGATGCTGATGGGCATGTTTCCATACCACATGCGGGTCCATGAATGAGGCTGAAGAATAAGAAACCTTCACACCTTAATGAACTTCAATTTTCCCTTTAATGCCAGCCAGAGAAACTTACATGCCCCCCTTTCATTTCAAATCACCTAGCTATCAATGTCACTATTGCATTATGTATCAATGTTGGACAAGAAATAAAAGCACGAGGAAAATTACCCCTTTCTGAGGCTGCTCCGTGTCAGAATAAAGCTGTGAGTATATGAAGTAGCAATTGTGGAAAATCCCTTATTCTCTTAATACATTACTTACACCACTCACTGTCAAAGTATACTCAGAGTACACACAACTCCTCTTGCATCAGACCCTGAATCCATTAATGATGGTATTGATTTCACCAGAACTAATTGTGTGAATGAAGCATTTGGAATTGATTCTCTTGTCATTGCAAGCGGTAATAAAGAAGAGTTTTCAGAAAATACAAATTATTTCAATTGAGCCTCTTGTTTACAGACATCTTACCTGTTATTTCTTCCCTGCCATTATGATTTAGATACTACATTAACATATGCAGGGGGTTTTGACTCACTTATCAAAAAAGTTTCCCTAAAAAAAGCAGACCTATACTTTCTTCAAATATACTAAGAAAAGTTCAGCCCTGCCTTGCCTTAAAGGCAATTTAATTAAGCAAATGAACTACCTGAAGTTTCTCTCCGTTTTTAATTTATGTTAAAAGAGCCCATTCCATTGGTTTTGGTGTGTGTCATTTTAGGATCCTGTTCTGTCTCAATGGCAGAAGAACAAGATATGAGACATGCTGCAGATGCATATGCTTACTGAGAAACTACTGCTACATTTAATGAGGCAGAGAAAGAATGGAGGCAGCGTCCCAGGATTCTTTGATGGCAAATCACACAAGCACAATTTTCTACAGTATGTTATCTAAAATAGATGAATTATAATAAACACAGAGTTGTCACAAAAAAAACCACCTACTAAAATAAAACAAACAAACACACAAAAAATAAACAAACAAAACCAAACAAACAAAATGCAAACCCACAATACTCTGCCTGCTTATTTTCTCTGAGCTGCTGTCAAAGAGAAAATGTGTTATTTTCCCCAATTATTCGCCTGCCCACCTTATAGCAAGAGAAGCCTTCTCAGGTAAAATGGCACAAATGTTGCATACTCTGAAAAAAAAATACTCCTCTAAAAACCAATACTGCTCAAAAATCCACTTTCAGAGAGTTATGTTTTCATTCTTCCAAATTCTATATGAGAAAAATCTATTCTACTACTGCAGTTCTGGTCAGAGATTACCAGTTTGGTTAATGTCTGCTGCTACCAAGTATTCATCTGCAGCTAACTTCCTCCCTCCCTTCCTTTTCTCAGCTCTTTCTTTGAGAAATTTCCTGCTATGCAAAATGTCACGCTATCAGCAGACAACCTTGCACAATGGTTTCCAACTGTCTGAGCATGTAAAAGGAGCTGGGAGGGGGAGCCTGCTCACTGACTCTCCCCAGGACTGCTGTGACACAAATACAGACCCAGAGTTATAAGAGCTTCAGTTGCACCCAAGTGCATTTTTTTCTCCCCCTTTTAACAAGAAAGACAACTTCACAAAAAACATTCTGGCAACGTGCTGTTGCACATGTTGAAGCCTGAAAACAAAAACAAATGCCATCTATTGTCAACAATACATCTGTAAAAGGCTACCACGAGGGACATCTCCTTCAGCAAGTATCAGATCACTTACATTAACCAGAGCTTTATTGTATCTGTACCACTTATGCCTGGAGTCTGCCCTTACAGTCAGGCTGCTCTGAAAGCCCAGGTATTAGGATGCAAAATTAAAAGCAATTGAGCAGACTTTAATGCACTAAAAATTCTTATTGCAATTCCTTTTTTAAAAAGTGGGGGCAGGGAACAAGAAAGGATAGATAGGCTATTGCTCCACTAACAAGCCCATTGAAGAATCAAAAATTAAGTGGTGGGACTAGCATAGATCCTGCCCTGCACCTCCTCATTCAGGTCTACTGAGGTGGGCAAGCAGGCATTCCCTCCACCCACCCTGCACAGAAATCTCCTTTAGTTCACCACGAACATCTGGAAAGGGGGTGGGGGTGAGGCACAAAGAGAGGAGGAGTGCAAAAATAGTCTCCGACGCTTTTGCAGTATTTCCACAGGTCGTTAGGTTTCGCATGCTGCTTAATCTGTAGCTGTAACGCAAATGCAGTCAGACCGGATCACTCTCAAATAAATACATATTTTAAGTCCTTACCTCTGGCTGAAAAGTTTTCAACTAGCAGGAAGGAAATGAATAACTGGCTGTTTGGGCAGGAGCGCAGCAAAAAAGGCACACCAGCAGCCTCACACACAGCCCTATTCAATAAAAGTACAGCTTTTCCTTGGCCCCTCCCAAAAGTCAATGCTAAGTGAATACATATCCCTTATGTTTACAATTGGCAGGCAGTGGTATGCATTGTCCTCAATTTATTCTAATAGGCAGCCAATGACTGCACAAGCCAAGGTGGGTTCAGCTTGCCTGCAGAGATGCCTGTCATTCCCTAGGCATGCTCAGGAAGCCACTCATCAGAAAACCAAGACCTAAAAAGCTTCGAAAATTCATGCAAGCTGCCAAAACTGTCTTGCTACATGCCCTTTTTTGGTTATCCTTAGCAGGGCCTCTGAAAGTAAATCCTCTGTCAGGAACAATCATAAGAAATGTTAATCTTGAAGAAAGAGGCTATCTTGTTGAACACAAACAGAGCTTAAAAAAGGAAATACACTGAATGGAAAGAGACACAGTAAACAAATTTACTTTTTGCACCAGTTTTTTTAAAAAAATCAAATAAATAATTTTACCACAGCTAAACTTCATTGCATTTTTTTAACAAGGGCCACATGTTAAAGGGAACAGAAACATTCTGCTGTGCAAGCTTGATTCTGCAGAAAGAGAGAAACACCAGTGGGAAAGGCACATGAAAGATGAGATGGCAGGCTTCCCAGCCCCTTTACACTTCTAATAGTACAACAGAAGTTACAGATAGAGTAGCTGTGTTCTGAAATACAACTTTTAAAGATATTAAAAACTTCATTGATTATCCTTGGCAAGCTTGACTGGTTGGATACTTAGGTTTAGTTTATAGATATACAACTGCTTATCTAGACATTTAAACTTGTTCATTTGCTATGAAAATGACCCTACACCTGCGTAATCTGACCAGTACTTTCAGTTGTCTTTAAATATTATTCATACAGTAAGCTTAGATCTTTGTTTTCCTTTAGTAAATGCACATTATTGATAACTTTGGAAATTACGTAGCTAGCTTAAAAAAAATGAATGAGCAGATGAAGACTGATTCTGGAAACAGATGAAGTACATAAACAAATTAAGTGTGAAAATAAATATCAAAATTATTGCCTAGGAAAACAGCACAGTACAGAGATCCTAACACATGCATGTATTAGCCACTCAGCAAGACTGCAGGAGAACAGCTGACCTCTCTAAGGGGGCAAGATTCCAGACCAGAAGATATTCTGCAGATTCATATTTGACAATAATATACACAAAACCAGTTAGGGGCAAAGTGTGTGTAAGCTGAGTGGGCTAAACCATTTTAATGCCTTTCTGAGCCTTTCTTTATGGCCACTGGGCCCCATGGATTTAGTCATATGAGTAATGAAGGGATTCAGTCCACAAACAGTAAACTAATCTTTATAGTGTGAAAAACATTGAAAGAGAGACAAATCCATGCAGATTTACAGAAAGAATTCATAATCATTCTAATGTCATTTTAAATTTCACAGCTTTATTAGGTGATGTGGGTTTGTTTAAAGTGATATTTATATTTGGAAGGCACTTTCTTCTTCATTTTAACAACCCTTGGAAAGTTCTTCTAATACCAGACAGCTCTCATGACATGGTTATGATGGTTTGAAATATTAGAAGTAATACCTACAGTTACCTACAGTAACTTTGTTTTGTAGGATTTACTAAACAAGGGGGGAAAAAAATCCTTGTTCTAAGTAATTTCACTAACTACAGAAATTATTATTGTTATTATTATTAGTCTATATGTATCCATGACCAAATAAAAAAAGGTAATGGCATTATTTAGGAAGAAATCTCCTAAATCTCTACTGGATCTTACCATCATCTAGATTTTCAGGATGTAAAACACTGAAGAATTCAGGCTAAGCAAAAAGTGCAATTAAAGGATGCAGACTGTTAGAAGAGAAAATTGAATGTAAGAAGTATCCTCATGTTCTCAATTCCATCATGGACATCAACGCCTGCAGTCTCAGTGTCTACTGCAACAGGGAGCTAGGAAGGATACACTATTTAAAGCTGAAAGCAACTGGGGGTTGTTGTGATTTTCTGGCTGTTGCTTTTTCTCTTTAAAAACACTTACCAGGAGTTTGATACTTCCTTGTCAAAGCATCCCAAGCTCTGTGTTCCAAGTCAATTTTCCAAATTACACAAAATAGAACCCCAACAATTTTGCTTTGGGGAAATGATGTCATGCAGAAGTAAAGTTCGCATCCTTTTTTGCTCAGCTGAATTTCACTTAAAGAAACTTTTGAATTCCATGACTTGAAACTTCGAAGCCAAAAAGCTATCAGATACCATAGTTTTCTGGGAGATATTACTGGAAACCTGAGCTATGAAAAATGCAGAGTTAAATTCTAGTGGGTGCCCCTTTGCATCCTATGCCTAGGAACCACCTGTAAATGTCTGCTGTAAATACATAACTATAACATGCTTAAATCCACTATCATGGTAGTCCTTGCCCTCATCACCAGGGCTGCAACTCTAGCTACAGTTCCCTATCCCTTTTGCTTTAACAATCAGAGACCCTTGGTGTCACAGTGCAAAGCCACAAACCTTTTGGGGAGTTGTATAACCCAACTCCTGGTTTATGATTGCACATGTAAGACAGAAAAAATAGTATAGGCATAAATTAACTCCCCTAAAACAAGTAAAATTTTAATATCAATACCCTATGATGGTAAGGGCCGTGAAAGTGCTCATTGCTAAGGTCTTGAGCTCAATAATCCAGGGAAAGGGTGGGACTGCTTGCAAAAAAGAGTTGAAGGGCTTATATGTATTGGGCTGTTAGTACATTCTTGGAGACCTAAGCCTGCAGTCGCTCCCTCAGAAGGATCATGTTAGAAGTACCTGGAAATCTCTGTTGAGACTGTGGCTCTTGCAGGTTTATCAATTTTTCCTACAAAATCTACAATCTAAAGCTGAGTTAAATCTGTGGTCTAGAAAGTACACTATAAATCATCTCCCGGAGATAGATCTGGTAGCTGCATACAACCACTCTGAAGAGCTTGCATTTTGGCACTTGTGCTGGTTTAGAGGTAAACCAGCAGGAGAAATGAGCTCAACACAAGAGAGATTGTAAGTCAGAGCTACAATTTAATAATAATAATACAGTAAATACACTGACACAAAGGAAAATTGCTTTCAACTCCCAAAACCCAGCAGTATAACCCAGTGCCCTGGGGTACAAACCCAAAGGGGTTTGTTAGCCTTNACGACTCCCTGGGCAGCTGCTGCAAATGGGCCATTGACCTTGGGAATGAATAGAGGGGGTAGAATACACAGCTTTGATCACCCCCACACAGTGACAACTGGTCCCACCTGCTGAACTAGGACAGCACTGCAAAACTCTCAAATCTCAGCAGGCAGCACTGGCCAAAGGGTCCACTTGGGTTATTACTGGTCCAGCCCTATGAGTGCCTTCTTCCCAAAGCAGCTGTGATGGCAGAGCTATGTTCCCCATCTCAAAAAAGTCTTTGAAGTATTTGGGGAGGGATAAGATTCTGCTTTTCAAAATGAAGTGATGCTTATTATTGAGCTTCCCAAAACTACTTTTTTTCTCTTTATTTGACATTGTGTACGTGACCATTATGATTAGCATTGAGTCTTCCACCGCTGTCACTGTAATGTCTTCAGCCGCCGTTTCAGAAACACATTCTGAACCACCTTACGCTGGCACATTCCCACGATACATCAAAATGCATAAAGAACAGCAAATACACCACGGGGAATGCTATTCTTCCCATTTGTATGAAACTAATTTGGTTCTTGCCTCTCATCCTCAAAATAGAATTTCTTTAGTTGTCTCTGCCGTTAACAGTGGATCAAAATTGGTCTAGTGTTCATGGCATAAAGATACAAATCTTTAGCAAGGAGCTTCTGTCCTGCAACTAGCATAGATGCTCCATATTCAGGCTGGGAGACCAAAGCTCTACTCAGGAGAATCATGGTAGTGAGGATGGCACCCTATTCCCTAGCACAGTGATTGACACAAAGAGACAGGCTTCCCCCTGCTCCAGGGTAATGAAGATGAGTCACTCAGCCATGATGCAAGAAAGCAGTTTTTATTTGCTATCCTGGTGCTAGTAACAAAGCTGTGACACCTGGAGCTCTGGCATAGGTCACAGACACAAAAGGTTATAACCCTGTCGGCAGCAAGGGTCAGAATCCAATGAGTCTGCAATCACAGCTGCAGCTGGACACAGCTCTCACTCCAGCAAACACCCTTGGCAGCTGTCCTCATTCAGCAAGCTGGGACCAGTTTATCACTGTGTGGGTGTGACCAAAGCTGTGTATTCTAAAATCCTCTATGTCATTTTCTCATGAACTGTTAACAATGGACCATTTGCAGCAACTGCCCAGGGCACACCCAACCACTCAGGCTGAAAGCTGGGTGTTAAAGAAGCCTGTGAGATAAGAGCTGTGATAACTCCCCTCGAGGAAGTCATTAGCACCTCCACACCCAGCCTCAGGGGGTATGTCTGCTAATGGACCATCAATGATTCCAAAAATGCCCCATGACTCACAGAGTCAGATCAGCCATTGTGGAACTCCCCACCTGGTACTGGGCAGTCCCACCTGAAACAGAGGGTATAAAATCTTGGGGGGTTTAGGACTTTTGGAGTCACTCGTCAGATCCAGGGGAGGACCAGAACCTTGACAGGAGACCACCACTCTCAACCAGACTGTGACCACCACCCTTGACCAGTCTGCAACCATCATCTGCACCAACAGGTTTTTCACCTCCTTTTACTTTGGACTTCGGGGAAGCACGTGGGTCTCAGCACAGGGGCTAACAAACCCCTTTGTGTCTGTGCCCCAAGGTGCGGGGTTATACTTCTGAGTTTTGTTGGTTAAAACCAATTTCTCTATTATTGGCATTGCATTTATTGTAATATTTTTACTGAATTGTACCTCTGACTTACAATCTCTTTTGTGTGGGTTCATTTCTCCTGCTGTTTACCTTTAAACCAGCACAGCAGTGCTTTCCAGCAGGTTTGAATTCCCTTCACAGGCCTCTTCACATCTATGCAGTGCAACAGTGTACTTTAAATGAAAGTCTGTCATTCTTTGTCTTTGAGCAGGACAAGGATGGAAAGGAATTTTAACATTTCCAATGACAAAATATATCTCTGGAGGGTCCCATGGCTGGGGAAGAGCCTTGGTCCTACCCTGTAAACCCTCTAGGGATCTAAAGGAGGTATCAAAAGACCTTGAGAAGGGAGATAAGACTTTCTTCCCTGGCAACATTAAACAAATTAAGCAAATTTGCTAATGACACCAAGTTGGGAGGGAGTGTCAACCTGCTGGAAGGCAGGAGGGCTCTGCAGAGGGATCTGGATAGACTTGAGAGATGGGCTGATTCCAATGGGATGAGGTTCAATAAGGCCAAGCGCTGCGTCCTGCACTTTGGCCACAAC
>VWZD01006785.1:13171-32265 GCA_013396695.1 Sakesphorus luctuosus | reverse complement strand
AGGTTTTAGAATTGTGTGCAACTCTGTGCAAAACACTAATTCCTGTGGATACAACAAACAGCTGTACTAAATAAAGCCCACACCAGCCGAGACACGTTCCCAGCACAGCACGGTGGAGCCGCACCGAGCCCTGCGACAGCAGCCCTGAGGTCCGTCATGGAAAAGTGGGGTGGCCCGCGGCGAGCGAAACAGAGGGCTGCAAGAACAGGCTGCAGTTCGCACTCATCGCCACAGGATGGCGCCCTTCACCAACAAATGGCACTCCAAAGCACTTCCCTTGCCTGACTTCACTCTAACAAATAGCAGTGCAAGTATTTCAGAACTTGGGGAAAAGTTTCTGCTTTTTGTCTCCAGAGATCAAAGTCACCCATGGATGATGCCTTTATGTTTTGTGCAGCCTTACTGTGGCAACAGCGATGTGTCTGTGTGAGTTTAGGCGTGGCGACAAATGGCCCCCGAACAGGGACATAACGACAAAGTGGGGTGGCCCCCTAGAGCGAAACAGAGGGCAGCAAGAACAGGCTGCAGTTTGCACTCACCGCCACAGGATGGCACTCTTCACCAACAAATGCCAGTCTAAACCAATTCTCCTGCCTAACTTCACTCTAACGAATAGCATTTCAGAACTTGGGGAAAAGTTTCTGCTTTTGCCTCCACAGATCACAGTCACCCATGGATGAGGCCTTTATGTTTTGTGCAGCCTTACTGTGCCAACAGCGATGCCTCCTGATTGAACCAGCCATACTCAGTGTAAAACTCCTCCTCTAGTTTGTAAAATTCCTACGTGTGTATAGATAAATTGAGTTAATGTAGACATAATTTGCCCTTTTTCCACCATTCCTTAGTAGCTGTAAGGCCTGACGAAGAGAACTTTGAATAAAGTGCCAAAAAATTAAAATGAGATGCAGTCAAAGTGCTTTATTTCACAGCTGGAGATTGTAGGCTCACAGAAGGCCCACTGAAAACTGTGTTTGTGTGAGTTTAGGCGTGGCGACAAATGGCCCTCGAAACAGGGATACCATGGAAAAGTGGGGTGGCCCCCGGGGAGCGAAACAGAGGGCGGCAAGAACAGGCTGCAGTTTGCACTCACCGCCACAGGATGACGCTCTTTACCAACAAATGCCACTCTAAAGCCATTCTCTTGCCGAACTTCACTCTTACAAACAGCATTGCAAGCATTTCAGAACTTGGGGAAAAGCTTCTGGTTTTATCTCCACAGATCAAAGTCACCCATGGATGAGGCCTTTATGTTTTGTGCAGCCTTACTGTGCCAACAGCGATGCCTCCTGACTGAACCAGCCATAGGCAGCAGAACATTTGGGGGACACTTGTGAATGCAACAGAATCTTCTTTTTCATAGCTCTCAGTGGATTGTTTTTCTGCACCAGCACTTGCCACAATGTTCCACACTCCACAAGGCACAGGTACCACAGTGTGCCAATGGTCAAAGTTTAAAGGACAGTTTTCCTCAAATCTCAGTTGAGCCTCAAGACATTAAAGTGATGGGCAGCCTGACTGCACCTTCTGCTTTCAATTTGATCCCTCAGATTCAAATCCAAATCATCCCTTGGCAATTGCTGTATCTCCATCTGACACACATCAGAATGGTCGTTTTGGTGCAAACCAAACACCTCTGTCACAGACAAATCTGAAGTGATACCTCTTGGTTTACCCAAGGGTGCCTTTAATTTGTGGATTGAGAGTGTGCAAAGATATTCCCACCAGAGCAAAAAGAGGACCATGTACATTGGGAAAATTAACTCTTTTCAATCCTCATAAATTATCAAAAAGTACCACCATGTGTGAGTTTAGGCGTCGTGACAGTCCAAGACTTTCTTTTGTGAAAATAACAATCACATGGAGAGAAACTAATATTTCATTAAAGTATTTAAAAAAAAAAAAAACCTGTGGATACGTGCATGGTTTTATTCTCTTCAAAATAAGGTTCCTTCAAATGGGCATATTTGTTAGAAATCCTGCAAATCCATCTCAAAAGGTACAATCTGGGTATAATGAAGAGACCTGATGAGACTAACACGGTAACACTCAGTTAGTGGCAACTTAATATCCCAAATTGAAAAGGCTAAAAAAATAAAGTTTTTGGCTTTGTGTCTTCCTGAAAATAAAAAAAAAACGTGAAAAAACCAATTCATTCTTTAGAGCCAGTCATTTACCAACATTAATGGAAAATATTCTGGTTTCAAAAGCTTGATTTTACAATAACTACTGTGAATACTTCCCTGAAAGAAAAGCAGACTACTAATAAATCCCTGGCACTATTCACAATCATTGTCCCTGGAAATTATGCCTGGAGCTTTAAGTTATGATTATTAAATTACAGATTTACACCTGTCAAAATGTTCTGACATTTTCTAAAAGAGCGGTGGTTCCCAAAGTTAAACATTTGTAAGAAATGAAATGTAAATTTTTTTTTTTACTTCTAATGCACTTGTAAAGGCCTGTTTATTGAATCTGAAGTAGAAAACTTGCTTTTCAAATTACAATAACCAGTGATGAAAAGAATTTCTTTTTATGTCTTGCCTAGAAGAGAGTGCACAGAGTGTCTGCAATTTGAGCATACTACAGGTTTAATTGTATCTTAAAAGAAAAGTGGGGATAAAAATAGACATCATTATATATGGTCTCCACAGGTCTCCATGACCTCTCTCCTTTCTCCACAGGGATGAAAAGCTACATTTTATTTGGGAGAAATAAATTCAATTATGTCTGAGATGAAAGACAGTGGGAACAGAATAGGCGTCTTTCCCATGCTCAGTAATTGGGAATCCAACCTTGTACTAGACTACCTTTTAATTGAACCTTCCTGATAATGATGCCATTTAGGTTGCAGAAGCATATTAATAAGTCCAGCACAGCATCAACTATTCATAAAAATACTACAGACTGGGGAGCCGTAAAAAGAGATGGAATGGAACAACCCAATTAGGAAGTTTATCATGTCAAGGCAGACAACTTAATAGGAAATGCCTTGTGTAGCCAGATGTGCTCTCTGTCCTAAATGTCAGTGATTCTGATGCAATGAGGGGGGTGGTAGACAATGAGTTTTACCTTAAAAAATAAACAATTATTCTTACTTTCTGGCTACTGTCACAATTGTCACACAAAGTCCTTTAGCATGTTCAGGTTTGGAGACTGAGGCAGGGAGCTGCTGTTTCAGGCAGAAACAGCAATCAGTGGAGGATTAAAACATCCTAAGTGAGAAATGATCGGCAGTAATCTATGTAAAATCACAGCAGAATAGTTTCACAAACACTAAACAAAGCTGTGGCTCCCAGTGCTGTAACAGTGCATGGCAATAGGGCTATAAAGGTCCTCTCACTTTATTCCCTGTTAATTTATGCAGGGACACTTCTTGTTGGAACATTTTACTTTGTGACAACTGCCTAGTCAAGAGAAAGCCACAGAGCATCCATATCTGACCAGGAAATACCAGGCAGGGAAGCAGAGCCCGAAGGATGCAAGTGGTCATCCAAAGCTTTATCCCAAGGGAGGGGCTGTGTCCCCGCTGCTCCAAGCTACCCACACACAGCAGGAACAAGGGAAGGGAAAAGGTATTTGCAAGGTTCTCCTCCTGGCACAGCAGAAGACCTTATAAGGCAGGAAGATGGCAGATAAAAATCAGTAAATAGAAGTGCAGCAAGGATTCACTGATTTTTACAAGAAAGATGGGCTGCAGGTTAATTAATAAGCTTGGGAGTAGGATTCTGGAATGATTTTGGGTAAATAAAAATATCAGCTCAGTGCTTAGGACAATAGAATAGTAATTGAAAATTATTAGGGCAGGGATGAAGAACAAAGCAGAGACCATCATTCCACACTGTAGCCTCTTCCACCCACATTTTGGATGCTCCAGCTTTGGTCTGTTGCCTTTTTTCCATCTGTCAATCCCATACCTCCACCCACCTTTCCCCTAGATAGACTTGGAAAAGGTTCAAAGGAAGAAGATAAAAGATAGGGAGAACAGTTTCCATCTGTGGAGCATTTAAATAGACTGGACCCTCAGGCTGGATGAAAGGTGTCTGAGGGAAGAGAAAATACCCTGAAGAACCATAAATGGTGGGATAGTTGCTCCCTCCTTCTTCCAGCATGAGAGACAGGAAACCTCAGGTGAAGGTCGGAGGAGGCAGGTTCACAACAAACAGTGTGGTGTTTTCAGCACATGACCTTGAGCCAAGACACAGACATTTTAGCCACCACATTCTGAGAAAGGTCAGGTGAATCAACAATTACAAGAGGAACAACTTGACCATGTTGTGTCTCTGCAGGCAGCAGCACTCTAAGCTATTCTTCCACTCCTCATAATAAATGCATCCCAGTTTTTCCTACAAAGAGTGCAGATGTTCCTTTCACAACACTCAGTCCATTTTCCCCCTAAACCTCTCATACACTGATCCTAACACAGATAAGACAGTTGCTGAAAAATGAGTAATTTAAAGCCCTGAAGAGTAGCCAGAAATAAGAAAATATCAATGCTATGCCCCAACAATTATTCTCCAACAATGAACAAAATGAAACAAAGAATGAAAAATCAAACTGAATGAAATCAGTGTTGTCACAGAGGGGACAAATGATCCTGCTTTCTCCTCTCCTATTTTAAATATTTGGGTGGAAATGAGAAAAGCAATACAGTTGTAGGTTGAGATTTTTTTTACAAAAGGTCAAATTCTCTTTTAACTGTACTGCTACAGGACTTTTCCCTGGGATATGAAAAGGACATCAGTGTTTGTATATATGCAGCCTCAGCACTGGTAGACTCGGCCTCCATAAACTGTTTTTTCCAAGCAGAGTTACACATCCCAGCCATATGTCCCTGTCCATCTCCTCCCTGGCAGATCTGGCCTTTCTGCCAGCTCAGCTCTAAGCTTTCCCTTTGACTGAGATCTACCCCGTTTAATATTCACCTTTGCTGTTGTAGCAAAACACTGGAAAAGGCAGACAGGAGTCAATTTTTTTGCTTGCACACAGAAGGGCTGATTTAATGTGACTGCCTCCTCTTCTGGCCTTCCACGTGCACTGCATCCCCTTCTCCTGCCTTTGAAGTCCATCCTTTTCAGCCTTTAAAAGAGATCTGGATAAATGAAACCATTCCAGCAACAATCTATTATCGCTGCTGCCTGAGAGCTTGGATGGTGAGGAACATTTGCCTGAAAGCTGGAACAGCTGAAACAAGCAAGAAGGGGAGGCAGGAGCTGGTCCATCACCTTGGAAGGAAGCAGCATTCCCATTGCTCAGCCCAGCACTGCAGGGTATGAGGTGAGGGACATTCCTCGGGGGGAATAAACCACAAAAATCCAAAGCTTCTCTTTGCTGTGCTGGGCAGGACTTACTTCTTCCCTGAGAGGTTTCCACAACTTCCAGCAGGATCAAGGCCTTTCTGTATCAGACACTGCGTTCTCACATCTGAGGCAGTTTCTGACTCAAGGGCCTACACAGAGGAAGAGCTATAAAGACAAAATAGGTCCTATTTCTAAACCCTCAGCAGGATAACAAGCCTGTCTTGTAGCTTCAATTTTCTCCACACATACTGATTATACTGCAAACTATTTTTTATATGTTGTATAGACAGAGGAAAAGAGTCATTATCATTTTTTCCTATTTTTAATAGTAAGAATAAGCTCCTTCCTGTCAGACTGGTGAAAGAAATCACTCAGGTGCAGGTGTGCTTCAAACAAATGTTAATTCTCAAAGCAGTGTCTTCCTCCTCAGTGTCTGACACACTGCAGTGGGAGCTGAAAAACACACTGACAAGCACACACTTTATTTAAAACCAGTTTTGTCAAGTCACTGCCTAATCTAAGAGTTGGTGCCATGTGACAAGGCAGAGCTAATTAGCCAGGTAGATTTTATCAAGGAAGAGAAAGCTCTTAAATTTGCAGCAGAGGGAAGAACCTGACCTACTTTGTGTGTATGCCTGCTCTTATTTTAGGTGTTTTCACAGACTTCCTAAAGGCATCAGCCAAACTCCCTATGCAGCCAATGTGGAAAGGCTTTGTGTATTTTCATACTGCTTAATCTAAGTGCTTTAATTGAGGGTTCAGTATCTCCCTCTTAAGAAAAAATAATTTTCACAGCCTTTCAGACAGAAAATGGAAATAAATGCCATCAAACTCACTCTCCTCCAAAATCTTAAAATCTCTATTCAGCAGCACGTCAATATGAAGAAAAATGGGGAATGCTTCTCCCTCTCTCATTCTCTTCCACTCCAGACTGGCTACCTTTTGGGAGGATAAGCTTGAATGAAAACACCTTATCTGCAGGATTCAGCACGGAGATAACAAGGGGGAATGTAATGGATTGTCAAAATGCAGTGCTGGAATGTGATCTCACTTCTTGTGTCAGAGGGAACGTGAGTTCCAGGGCTGGGGCTGCCCGAAGGAACTCCTCAGCTCAGGGAGTTGTTTCCCACTCCTGCCAGGGCTGCCCTGGTGCCCTCCTCTCCTTTCCTTTGTACCTTGAGTTCTACATGAAGAAAGTGCACAGGGAGGTCAGGAAAGAGCCAGGGAACATTCCTGACACATCCTAGTGAGTCCAAAGGACTGCAGACTACTCTGCTGTAGCCCCTGTATTTCATTTTGGTCCAGATGAGGATTTAACTTGAAGAGCTCACTTCTTCATAGATACTTCAAAACCTGGAAGGCACTGATGGAATGCAGCCCTGTTATCTGTTTGTGATGATCTGAAGACACCTGGATTTAGTGGTGTTTTATTATTATTACTATGGATCACCCACCAGATGGTTCAAATAAAAATACTTCAGATGATGAATACACATGAATTCTTCACATCACTTTAGAGGTTTGCTTTTTTGAATTTCCATTGTGGAAGTGGTCCCTTGAGCATATTTTTTTGTTGCTAATTCTCTTCTCCAGTTTACAAACTACCAGATGCACAAGCTGCTTTCTGAATAATCACATCTACCTGTGGAGTGTGAGCACTTCTGCAGCACACATGGGCATGGCCACTGCTTTCTCTTTCTACACACAGAAATCCACTGGAAAATTAATGTAAGGCTCTCCATACGGAGCCAAAAGGGAAATTTGGGGGGTTTAGTGGAACAAATGGTTTAGTGGAACAATTTTTTTCTTCATTCAGCTCTAATTAAAATTAATATCACTTTGGCTCAAACTAACACCACTAACTAAGGAAATTAGTGGTTCAAACTACCAGCTCACCAGGCTGAGATGCTGCTGCACATATGGTTGGTGTGATCACGGACTGTTCCTGAGAGAGGCCCATCTGGGTTACAGCAACCATGCAACGGAGACAGTGGGGCTTTGCCTCACTTGTTGCTGTTATTAGCTTGTTTCTCTGTTCCACTCCACTTGTAACTAGACATATTTGCTGTCTGCTGCCCATTTGCACCTCAGGCCTGGTCTCTCCCCACAGGCATCACAGCTGGTTCCCACCACTGGCTTGTTCTGCCTTTATGACCTGGATTCTCTCCACTGTCAGCAGCATCCCCCCTGCACGGTGCTGGCAAAGGCATTTTCTTTAACACCCTGTCGCAAGGAAGAGAAATGTAAAGTTCTTTCTGTAACCTGAGTGCCAGCCCGCAGCCAGCAGGGGCATGAGCTGCCCTCAGACCCCGCTGTCAGACCCCGCTGTCCCCACGGCAGCAGGAGGGAAGCAGTGGGATGAGCTGGGACACAGGGCTGAGAGACGCCTCAGGCACAGGGAATACGGAACCATACACTGTGTCTGTCTGAAGTGCAAACTCCCTGCTGTCCCAGCACAGGGTGTCTGTGGGAGCTCAGCAAAGGCCTCCAGAAGGACAGATTGTATCCATGCCTGGTTTGGGGAATAGCAAAGCATGACCCGTGGGCTGTGGGGTGGGTTTGGTGAGATGCCTGGCACAGCACAGAAGCACACTCTGCTGTCACTCTGCTCCGCTCTAAGCAGAGGGCCCCTTCCTTGCAAATGCAGGCACTGAGCCCTTCTCACAAAACCCCAACCAAATACACAGAATTTGTGCTTTTCTAACCAGCTCCTTTGGATGGAGTGTAATTTCTCAGTCCTTTTTTGCAGTCCCTCTTTAATGTCAGAAGTCTGATTATACACAAGCAGTGAGACCAAGACCTGTGCATCTTTACCATTCTTACCCAAATATATCACATCCTTACTGAGCAGTGGCATAAACAACCCCTGTCACAGCACACAGTCCTCTGGGAAGCACCACTACCTGCCAGTAAAACTTTGCTTTACTTCCTAAGTGGTCACCCATGTCTTTCACAAAAATACATTCAACAGGAAACATTCTTCCTGTTCTTTTTATAACTTGATTTCGAGTAGAAATGTCTATTTTGTTGTTTGTATGCTTTGCTGCTTGTATGTTTGTATGTTCTAGGGCTGCTGCTCAGAATGTGTTAAGTATTCCCTTCCATCACTTCCAAATTATTTTAAAATTTAATGTTTTAAGTTCGTATTTCCCTGAGATTAACCCATTTTATTAAGTTTTAGATGCTTATTTGGTTTCTATAACTTACCATTCATCTCCTAAATCTCTTTCCTTGCTTTAGCAAGACATATGCCCAAAATAATGACAAAAAAGGATACAAATGTAACAGTTTAAAGTGCTGTACCTTCGTTATGCTGACTGAAAAAAAGCAATAAAAAAATAGAACTGTGCTAAAGCTTAGTTTATGTAACACTAATTTAATAGGGAGGTATTAAAGGACAGCTAAAATAGAAATGTGCCCTTTAGCCCAAAACTTAATTTCTGCTGAACTTGTGCTTTTTCCAGCAGAACAGGAGGCCCATGCTAATTCTGTGAAAATGAACTTTTTAAGTTACACTTATTTATTAGTAGCATTTTCATTAGGACTGATAAAAAAGAAAAAAAAAAGAAAAGTTTGCCCTTAAATCTTTAAGCAAAATATTGCCACAGTTCTATTACTGCAATTAAACTTGCCTTGGAAATTATTCACTCTATTACTTATCAGGATAATCATATTTGTTTGTGGGTTTTTTTTTTCATTTTGGTTGTTTTAAACGTGTTACTTTTCATAAACTTAGTCTCTTGACTTTACTGAAATCAGAGTTAAGCAGTTTCTTGGGAGAGAACTTACCAGGCAATAGGTAAATCATGTTAAATCATGGTAAATCAAGTGTATATAACACAGGTGATCTCATGATCAACATGACTGCTGGATACAAAGATCCCATCCCACTGGTGGGCAGTGGAATCCCAGTCTGTAATGAGCAAATCTATTGCACACAGTGGGTAAATATTTGTTGTCCCAAGTCTCATAGCTGCTGCTCTATTATTTTTTTCCACAGTCTCATTAAAACTGGATTATGGCTTAATATTGCTTTTATTGTCTCTGCTTTGCCTACCAAACAGCACAGTGAGGCTGTTACTCAGATTTTGAAACACTTTCACAGTAGCACAGATGAAACGAGCCTGAATTCCTGTGGAGGGACAACAAAAGAAGGAATAAATGGCCACAGAAGCCTGGGAGGATGCAGAGCCAGGACCAGCACTGGTGGAAGTGATCCTTGGATGTCTGTGACAAACAGGCAGGGGGGCAAACTGGAATGTGCTTCAACTCTCCTGAACAACTATTCTGTATTTTCAGAGCCACTACACAGTTGGTTTCACAAAAGTAGCTGAGTTATTGTTCTGTCAGTTAAAAGGAAGTAGTATAGGACAGCTGAAAAATCAAAAAGGGACCAGGGAAGTGTGGAAGATGCAGCCCAAGAAATGGGTTTCCACCTCCCAAATGCTATTGCAACAAAAATCTGCAACAAAATAAGCCCTGGCAAAGAGCTCTGTTTACCCAGAAAAGATCTCGACTTCTCTGACTCAGGGGCACTTGAATCTGAGGAAAACCTGCTGTGGTGACCAGTTGTGTGCACTTCACCTCAGGCTGTTGGGGATTTCCCATAATTATGCTTTGCAAGTAAATCACCACTAACATAACAAACACATCCAGACATGAGACGTGAACAGGGAGATACATGGGATCTTTGAAGAGACAGCAAATGTGATGTGATTAGAGATTCTCAGAAGATAGCCATGAAAGAACTTCCTGTTCGAGAGGATTTTGCCCACATCTCCTACCAAGAAGAATACCAAACAATAACTGATATTTCTAGAGGGCCTTTGGCCCAAAGAGCTAGCACAACAAAGGGAGAATTCCACCCTAATTATCCAGGGTTTTGTTTTGCTTTATGATCCGGGACTTGAGGTCAGTGCTCCACCTTCAAGCCGTGCCTCTTGCTGGGGTGGGATGGTGCTGACCTTCGAGTGTCCCTTGGGGAATGCTGGACAAGCTGTGCCTGACAGACAAGATGCCCATGATCAATCACCCACTACAATATAACCAACACCCTTTGGGGCTGGCACAGGCAGACCCACTTCACCCCAAGTGCTTTTCATAGAGGAGCAACCTGAGCAGTCCTCATGCTTCTCAAACAGAAGCCCTGGAACTGTTGCCATTGCAAATACAGGCACAGGCAGGTTTAAGAATAACTTAGTTTCTAAATGCACCTATTCCTTCTGTTATTTAATGTGCTAACTTGGCATGTGCCTGAATTTAACTAGAATTACTATTGTTTGGGGTGGATGACAACAACCTCACAGCTAATAAAATATATATTTGCCTCTGTTTCAACAGTTTCCCTGCAGATGTGGCGCTCAGTCCTGTGCTAATTTTGCCTTGCATTTCACTGAAGGGCAGTTCCCCTGGTCAGTACCCTTGACTTGCAACAATCACAATTTGTAAGGACTGAAACTAAAATAACAGAGCAAAATAATGGACAGACAGATGACCCATTTGGAAGACTTGAAACAGAGGGGGAGGCCAGAACATGCCCAGTCTGCCTGGAGTTCAAGAGGATAAGAGCAGGACCCAGCTCCAGCTCCTTCCCCCACCTCTTCCCAGCAACCAAATTTCAAGTCTAAGCACACTCATGTGGACTGTTGTCTCTGTTTATGAGCAAATTAATTACAGGCATATTGGAAATGTGAACAAATTAAAACCCTCTTGTTTTGTGTGTTTGCATCCTCTGGTTTGAATTTCCTGAGAGAAAATGGACAATTAAAACTAGACAATTGTTCCCCAGCACGTGCAGTAGCTGTGCTAGGGCTGGCACGTGGCTGTGGGAAGGCAGAGCCCGACCAGGCAGGCAGGAGCCTGGGAAGGAGTCACTGAAAGCATTAACAGGGAGCACCACACACTCACAGTGTGGATCTGGCCACAGGCAGCACGAGTCTGCAGCCATTTCCAGGGCAGCACGAGGCCAACAGAGGTCACAGGTGCCAGTAGCTCTGGAAGCCAAAGGAATAAATCCCAAGGGAAAGGGTAACTGTGTGTAGGACATGGGCAGATGACTTCTAGGGGATTTTGCTGCAGCTGTCAAAAACATTTCTGCAAAGCCAGCTGTGAGCAACTGGGGACAGATCAGGAGTTGTTCCTCTGCCTCAGCCCAGTTTTTAAGCTAAAACCCTCCACCTCTGTGAAGTTTGTGCTAAAAAGAGGATTTCTAACTGGCACATTGGCAATGATGACATGTATTTCTCCCTGGTGCTGCTGCAGGGAGTGAGGGGCTATGTGCCTGTGGGCAGCACTGCCAGCTCAGCTGTCAGGGGCCTGTGGGAGCTGGAGGGATGCCCATGTGAGGGCAGCATTGCTGTCTGACCACAGAGCTGTGTGTGGCAGTGAGTGCCTGCTGTGTCACTACACCCCAGTCATGGAGAGAAAATCTTCCAGGTCCTGCCCAGACACACCAGGGCTGTTCACAGCCTGGCCTGGAAGAGAAAATCAATGCTCCTTCCCATCAGCTTGTGTTTTCTTTCATCTAATCACACCTGTAGAAACAGCACGCCTGAAGAAATAAACCCCCAAAAAGCCAGAGATAAGGTGTTTAATTTAGTATGTCCTTTTAGTCTGAGAAAAATGGTTAAACTCATCCCAAAGTATCTGAACACCAAAGACCAAGCTGCCTTTGGGACAGGAAGTTCAGTAAAGGTGTGGGACTTGACACTTCTGGACAGTGGGTTCTGGACTCCCCGGGTTCACAGCAAGAGCAGGACACTCTGGGAGAGCCCAAGCCCTGACGGTGCAGCAGAGGCAAAGCCCTGCTCGCTGCTATATAGGGACTAGATCTCCAGGCCTGCAATCTCAGCAGGAGGAGGACGAGGTACTAATGAAGCACTACAAACACAGGAGTGTTTATAGGATGTGTTATATAACACCCCTCCTCGAGCTTTGTGCTTCCCCTGCACTGACAAACACCACGGAATGGTTCATCTCACTGCCTCTTTATATTAAAGGGAATCTAATTTTAAACCCAGAAACTGGGCCAAATTATCATTCATATGAGCAAAGAATTTGCATTGTGCTCTGTTTACTGTTTCTATCATAATTCCTCCCCCCAAGTAACATGCATTATTTTTTCTGTTTGCAGACTAATGCTGAAGCAGGAGCAGTTCCGCAATTTCAGAATGTACTTTCAAATGCATTAATTGGAGAAATACACTGAAAGGCTTAAGTAATTTTTATGATAGTCAGGGTAATAGATGGCATCTGTTGTTCTTTGCAAATAAATGTCAAGTCAGAAGCCTATGATGCTAAAAGATGTGAACAGCTGATAAGCAATGAGGCCAGAACACAGTTGGATAAAATCTTGCCTTGATATATGGTAAGGAAGACAGTCTGTCTTTGCCTGGTTAGGAGGAGACAATAGTCAGAACCCCATGGAACTCTCAGGTTGAAAGGAAATGCAAATAAAGCCAAACCTCCTCCCAACCCACCCAAGAGTGAACACAATAATAAAGCTGCTGCCTCCAACAAGTCTGACTTCCATGAAATATAAGTCAACAACACGTATGTTCCGAGATAACGAGGGTTTGGGCCGTTTTCTCCAGAAAGATGTGTGGTTTGATAAACAGATTTGCTCTGTCTGGTCTTTAAGGACAGTTTTGTAAATAGTTTGATTTATAATTGCTGGGTCCTGTGCCGGAAAGGAAGAGCAGCCACGTAGGAAACAGCCAACAAAACGCCCGTGCTGTGGGAGTGCATCCCTGGAGTACACGCAGGGGAGGGAGCCAGCTTTGGAGCTCTGCAAGAGGTTCAGCTGGCAGCACACCAGGAACATTGTGCTCCCAACTCAGAGGGAATATGGGAAGAGGCTGGAAAACAGAGCACCTTCACAATATGTAATTTCTCATTGCAACTGAAAGCTCTCGTGGCTTGAGGGAAGAATGTAGGGGAAAAAACAAAAAGGAGCAGGAAAGAAAGCATGTGGGAAAGACAGGAGGAGAGAGTGGGAAACATGGAAATAAAAAGGGAAAAAGAGGGATAGAGTAGGTGGATGAATTCAAAGAGGAGCAAAACAAAAGGAATAGGAAAGGAGAATAAGATTAAAGAGTTCTGAAGTGGAGTGGATCAAAGACTGTGGAGGTGACCACGTCTGGAACCAGCAGGGCTGCCCTCAGGAGCAGGTCTGTGTCTGCTCAACTCAAATGCCTGCCCAAGGCTTGTTTGCCCCCAAGCCTCACACTATGTTTGAGTCCCCCACATGTCACTGACGGGGTGGAACATCAGCGCTGCTCCCAGGATAACCCAGCCCCAGGGGCAGCAGGAACCCCTGGTGTCAGCTGAGCTGCAGAGCTGCCAGGAGCACATCCACTCCCAGAATGCAGCCAGGGAGCACATCCACTCCCAGACTGCAGCCAAGGCTTCCAGAGCTGCTTTGTTTCCAGGAGGAATTAAAACAAACCTTTCAAACATTTCTGTGGAACACAATTGTGTTGGAACATCTGCTTTCTAGCTGAAGACAGTTTTTATTACTCTCTCAGTTTGGATATGACCAAGGACTCTGTCCCAGATCCTTCCAATTAAATATTTTGTTGTGGGAGACCACGATTTTTTTCACTGGCCTTCTCTTGAGGTTACCACTCAGATATGTTACATACAAAATACCCAGTAAGTCACTAAAAATTCTTTTTGTCTCTGCTGTATATATACCTACAAATAAACTCCCTTAATAAAGAAAAATGCAAGGAAAGATGCCATTTATTAAATTGTTAATTGAAAAATAATTTGGTTGATGCATAATTAAAGGATACTTCACAAGCACCTGTTTCTTTCTTCAAGGAAGAAAGGAAACCTGAAATCAATACGTGTCTCAAAGTCTGTCTCACAAGGGTTGGTTTAATTCTTGGCTGCAAAATTGAAAATTATTTGAGATTCAAAGAAAAGCCAGGCTGGGAGAGAAAGAGTCAGCTCGCAGGAAATGCAGCCTTTGAGGTGTGGGGATGACACCTGAGCCTGCTGTCTTCTGAGCTGCTGAAAACATTCCACACAGGAAAGAAATACAAGGTATTGGTGTTCAAACTAGCACCAAAATTGTGAAAAATGGAGGTTCAGTGGGAGTACAAAAATATGTCTGATGCAAAATACTTATGTTTCACCCATTGAAAGCAATTTGGCTTTCTAAAGTTTCTTTCAAGGGGTCTTTTTAGGTATTTAGTCAATGTTTTAGTTCAAGTAAAACCAAATAAAGTAAAAAAAATTATAATATTTCAAATTTGTAAGCTCTCCATTATGATGAATGCTATTTTGAAATGTTTTTAAAAATATTGCTAAGGATTAAGAATCTTCAAAGTAGTGAACTAATTTTCTTATTGAGGAGCCTAAACTTTAAATTTTCATGTCTGTTTTTCCTATCCCCTCAGCTGTGGAAGTCCTTGGATTCCAGTAGGGATTCTAAGGGTGAACAACAGTGAACATTTTGTCTTTGCTATTTTCTCAGAAACAGAGAACATAACATTAGAGGAAGTGTTACGCATTCTCTGACCTGACAACTCATTTGAACATAAGGAATAGTATTAAATTTTTCCCAGAGAAAACCAGATTTCAAGTCCATTAGTCTGGACAAACTGTCATTCCTGATGTCAAATCTGGTGCAGGAGCTCGATTTTAAGAATGGTGCATCCTGCTCAAAGAGTTGAAATCTTAGCAGGACAGAAAGAAAATCTCTAAAACCTTTCCCAATATGTAGCTATTACTTTTGCAGCCTATTTGCAAACACTGATCCGTACAGCCCTCGCTGATGCTTCCCAGGTAAGCTGAGCTCACCCAGTGCTGGGCAGCTCCTCCTTGCCCTCAGGTGGAGGCATGGAGCCACTGGGAAGGGGAGAGGAAACCTGCAGCCAAACAAAATGCTGTGCTTTTTAATGCCCTTCCATGGCCAATGCACACCATGCAAGGGCTTTCACCTCTACACACACTCACTCCTGTTGTTCACCTGGGAAGTTCTTACATCACCTGTTGGGACTGCACAGCTGCCACAGGATTAAATCCCTTGTCTGCCCCACACAGTATTGTTGGCAAAATGTTCCTCCTCAGGGGAGGGTGTAATAGGCAGAGAGAGCACAGACTGACCTTTGCACCCCAACCTAAGCTTGATAAAATGGAAAGCTTTTAAGAAACAGCAACTAAAAAGCATTTTAATAGAATAGATGGCATTTTCTACCTACATCTCACTCACAGAAAAAGATTGTTCAGAACAAGAGGTTGTTGTCCCATGTCTGTGTGCCCTCCCACTGCTGAAAAAGGTTCAGTCAAAATTTCCAGGCCCAGGTTCCTAAGCTCCTGAATCAGATGTCAGGCTCCCAAACCAGATTTCAAAGGTTTACAAGAGAAAATCCCGACCTCACCAAGGGGCAGGTGATGTTTGGGGTACCTGGATGTGACTCTGGATGGGACCTGGCCCAGACCTGTGCCCTCTGCCCCAGCTTCCCACTCAGGACAAGGCTCTGCCATTTATTTTGGCTGGAAAGGAAGGTAAAAAGAAAAGAGAGAGCCTAAGAGATGTCAGAAATTAATAACTTCTCAGATGGAGACTCCAACCAGTTCAAAAAGCTTTTCTGCTGACAGGAGGCTGTTTTCAGTGCTGAGAATGAAGTATTTATCTCTATCCTTTGAAGCTGTGCCATTCATACCAATAAAGACACAAGAGTCCTGAAAGGGATACTTATTAAAACAAAATGCCTGTTCAAAATTAATATATTTTTCTGTTTGAAACCACATTGTACACAGAGATTCTTTGGAGCATTTCAAAGACAAAAGCAAGAAAAATAAAGAAAAAAGTTTTAAGCAATTCTATTCCTATGCACCAAGCAGCAATATAAAATAGTTATGTCAAAGTGAACCACTAAATGCCTACACTTTCTGCAAATCAAGCCAATACAAATTTCATAAAACTTGCCTTGTTAGAGGTACAAACCATCCATTAAAGGAATAACACTTTCAGGCCATAATATTATCATTTTCCCCTGTTCCAGCTGAATGTGAAGTTGCCTATTGCATTGAAACAACAATATCAGGTCTCACAGGAACGTGTCTAGACTCATGACAGCACAATCCCTGCAGGCAGCTGACACTGGGAGGTGAAATCTTAATTATGGAGGTACTGCTGAGATAGTATTTTCTTCCAAGCATTAGGTTACTGGAGCACTGAAATTATTAAAAGGGCATCTACAAAGGTGAATATCAGTTTACAATGGTTTCCTAACAAAAATAATAATTAATCCTTGCACACTGTGCTTGTATTTGGAAATATAACTTTGTCCTCCAGGTTTTTACATGGCATTCAGGAATGGGTTAGCCAATGCAATAATTACTTTTGGGTGCCCTCACTTTTTATTCAGTATAACCTAAAAAGCCAGGCATAAAAACAGTGAAGATTAGGTATGTTAAGACCAAGATCAACAGACAACAAAAAAGACTTGGTATTAAATTCCCACAATGCTTTTATCATCAAATTTCATAGTCAACAGATGTGTGAGCACCTGGCAGCTGCACAAAGGACAAATCATGACACAAGGCCTTAGCTGGTGTCACACAGAGTTGCCACTTCAGGGTCACAGTGCTGAGAGAGCAACTCTGGTTGTTTGCTGGCGTATTTATACACTTGGAATGTTAAGATAAAAGCAGTGAATGCTGTCGTTGTGCTTGAGCATAAAAGGTTAAGCACTCACAGGGACCACTCTCTACCTGCTTTCTAATTTCCAGAGAGGTCACAGGGGTTGTCACAGGTCTCTACCCTGTGCCTAAATCCACCAACTTGTTATTGTATTTATGCTGTAGGATCCATATGTATTCAGATTGCTCACAGATATGCAGTGGCATTTTCTCACCCAAATGAATGGTGCCTGCATTCACCTGATTAATTCTTATTAATTCACCTGATTAATTCTTATTTCAGAAATACAGTTACTTTGGGCCACATTTTAAGAAGAGCCTTATAACCAAGAACTTTCATTAAAGCACCTAAACCAAAGCATTTTAAGTGGTTCATGTCAGCAGTGTAGCTACTCACTTTTAGAATTAGCCTGAGGAAGGATCCACCTTGAATTCCAGTCCCATTGATCCATTAGCCAACTGTGAAAAGAAGGATGCACCCAGAGATTTCCCACAGCTCACCCTGAGGTTCAGCCCTCTCTGCTGCTGTCATTCCTCATTTATGCAGGGACAGGAGCTCCCTGCCTTTGGGCCTGAAGGCATTTGGTCATCTATCAAAGCCTTTTTTCCTTTCTCAAGCAAGAGAACTCCTGAAAGATACCCCCATGGGAATCAAAGTAGGGCAGCAGACACTTGAGGTTGTATCATAATGTTCCAAGGCCACTCTTCGTAAGCTTGAAATTAAAAGGCACACTAAAACCTTTCATAAAGAGGTGCAGATGATCCATCGCCTCACCAAGGCCCTTGCACACATTGGAATGCTGGACAACTGACTTTGTTGCATGCATTTCTTTTTCAAACCTTTTCTAATTATCTGAAGAGCTTTTATAAGCTCCATAATTCAGATATTATAAACTTATATACTCTGAAAAGGAAAGAAGGGAAAAAATGTCCAAGAAAGCACAAAGTTCATTCACAGATGATTTTTAAGAGGTGTTAAAGTGCAGCAAGGGATACAGTGCAAAAGTAGCTTATTGTCTGCACTGAAGTCTAAAGAGCAGTATTTCAAACATGCCCTTGTGGAGCTTTCCCCAGTGTAAACTGTCCACCTCCACAGAGCAGTGTTTGTCCTGGAGGAACACAAGGAAAGGTTCATTCCTACTGTGCTTGTAAGGAACAGATTTAACACAAGCTGTTTGAGGAGAACAACAAGTTTGAAGGGTTTTTAATTTCATTTTCAGCTACTTCTAAAACACATCAGCTGCCTGGATTGCTGTGTTTTATGATGACTTTCTGATTTATCCTTTCAAGAAGAACCCATTCCATTTGCAAAGAGCACAGTGAGATGCCAGTGAGGGAAGTCTGAGCATGACACAGGAGAGGAAGTGCCCGAGCTCTGCAATCCTGCACGTGGGTGATGTGGTTCCCATGTGGAAATGCCCCCGCCCTCCTCCCTTCATCCATCCCCACAGCCCCTCCAGGGGGGCACAGTCCCATCACAGGAGCCCAAGAACTTTCATATGTTCCTTTGGTCATTTTCTTTGTAGACTAAATTACATGACAATTTATGATGTAAACTGAGGCAGAGAAACCTCATTCTCTGTGGTGTGTCAGGAGCCAACATCAATACCAAAGCTGCTGCATGTTTGTGACACCTTATTAGTGCTTCAGCAAGGTCTCCTCGAAAAAGCCTGGAAATCAAAGCCACAGCCCACAACCCAAAGGGCTCACAGAACAGACACCACAAGGCACTTTGACATCAATTAATTTGCTTGGTAATTTACAATAGAATTGCTTTGCTGGATGCCAGGAGAGGACACGTCACAAGTGCCAGCTGCAGTGTTCCCACAGGGTGACCTTCCTGCTCCTGACCTGCAGGGAGGGCAGTGCAGAGCACAGATCCCTGGAAAGCGAGCCCTGCCTTCCCCTGCTCACCATCTGCTGGCGGCTGGAGTTGGAACTCGATCAGCTTTCAAACAGCGGCCAGCGGCAATCCAAGCCTGGCAGCACCTGGGGTGCACCAGCAAACCTGGCTATTTGCAAATCAAACAGCTTTGCAAAGCTCTTTTTTCCCCTACAGACTGACCACGAAGGATTCATTCTTCCTTTTCCTTTTCCTTTTCCTTTTCCTTTTCCTTTTCCTTTTCCTTTTCCTTTTCCTTT
>VWZD01006785.1:0-13093 GCA_013396695.1 Sakesphorus luctuosus | reverse complement strand
CTTCCCTTTTTTAAAAATTTTATTTAATTTGAAAGCTGCCTCTGATAAAAAACAGGGAACAAAAAAATCCTCTTTTCTGAAGCTCAGACTCCATATAATCAACTTATTCTACTGAACCTGAAAATGTCTCGGAAGTCAGGACATGAAGGTCAGAAAAACTTTTTGGAGCTAGAGTAGGACTTGTTATATTTTTAATTCTTTCTTCGACTGTATTTACTTCTGAGTAGCTTTTAGTGTTGAAAATTAACTTCATTTGAACAAATACATCCCCTTCCTGCTACAGGGAATTACCCCATGCAGAGTCACATTGATCGGAAGCAATAAATCCAGATCAAGCAGGACAGCAGAGATTGGTTAACTTTGGAGCTGATCTTTGAAAAGTAGGAATTTTTTTTAGTAACCAAGATGGCTTCACAGAACAAGTGCCTAAGTCTGCATGAGCTCTCATACAGAGGGATAAACCTCCTCCCAGTTCCAAGGGTGGTGATGAGAGTGAGTTAGTATTCATTTTCCCTGCCATTATCACAGTCAGTGTAGAGCAAACACGAGTGAGTAGAAGAGCCCCTAACATGCTAATGACTGATAGATTCCTACCGTGACCTGTCCCTCACACCAGGGAGCAGCAGCAGCACAGCAAAGGCAGCAGGAACACCTCGCTCTGCCCGGCGGCAGCTCCCTCGGGGTTTGGTGACAAAGAGCACCGGAGGGACACGCCTGTTCATGGTATATTCCCGTGAGAAGCATCTCCTTTGGGAAGGACACCTACATGAATAGATGTTATGGAGGGTGCAAATGCTCATTACACCAACCAAATGCTGAAACAGCCTTGGCTCTGTGGCTGGTATGGACAGTGCAAGCTCCAGCTCACCCGGAATTTGCAGGCAGTTGAAGGCTGGAGGGATGGAGGAAACTGCACTGCACTAAAACATTTCACTGGGGGAATGATAATGATATACTCTTTTTTTAAGGCACATTCTTCTTTATCTGAGTCCCAAAAAAACATCAAGGAGGAACTCTTTGTTAGAAGGAGGAACTCTTGGTTAGAAAACTAGGCCAGAACTCAGGCAGCTTTTCAGTCTGCAGTAGGTGCAGGAACACATTTGATCAAATTGCTCCTTTGGAGCATTATGTTGGATATCTTTTACTTTTGTCAGCTGCTCCCATTATAATCAGTGTGCCTAAGGAGTATCCTTTAGCAGGTGTAATGTCTCACGAAGTGCAGCTTCCCCCTTCCCCTAGGTGTGTTTGCATCCCCCAGTGCTTACACCAAGGCCAGCAGTGTCATCTCCATTAAACTGGAGGTGAGAAAAGACTCTTAAAAAGATGCAAGTCTATCATGACAAATTATAAACAGTCTCTAAGGAAGGGAAATATTCTCTTGTGGGTAGATTATTGCACATGATCCTATGATTGCATTTCCCCCACTTTTAAGAAGGATTTGTTACTGGTCACCACCCAGTGGTCTAATCCAGCACAACAATACATGTATTTCATCCCAAACATACTCAGTAATCCTGTACACTCTCATTATGGAAGTGATAAAGAATAATTACTTTTTTTTTTCTTTTCCCAAACGTTCATTGCAGTTCATTTACCTTAAGCAACCCCCTAATTTTACCATGGCAGGCAAGGACTGCCCTCCCCAGTCACGAGGGAGTGCCTGGTGCCAGCCTTGTTCCTGCTCCAAAGTCTTGCTGACTGATTAGCATGAGGTGACTTCAGCAAGTCTCTGAGGTTTTACTAAATTTCAAATATATTCCTATTTCCTTGACCAAGGGATTAGCTCACTCTCTGGAGGTTTCCAATTTTAGATGGCTCTGAAACACTTCTGAAATATTCTCCAAGAAAAACAGGGCTGTCACTCAGAGAGGGAAGTTTCAAGGTGTGTGGAGCATTGCTGAGCAGAGGAACACCTGTGATTCCATGTGGCAAATGACATGCCAAGGTGTGGGCAGCAGTTCTGGGGAATAAAGTTCAGCCAACTTCATTCTGCTGAAGTAAAGCTGCCTCAGAGAGCTGTATAGGATCTGTCTGTTCAATAAATCAAGCAGATCCTCATGGGATGCTCCCTGCACACCTCTTATGGGCTGGAAGCAGCTTTCCATGTTAAATTGTGTAATTGGAAATTGGAATTTCAGCATTTTCCGTTGCTAACCAAAGGAAGCCTCTTCTGATTAAATAATTAAATTGGAAGGGCAGACTGTTATGACATCCAAGGTCTCCCAGTCAATAATCAGGTCTAAGAATTCCAGTTTTCACAGGTAAAGTAAGGAGGTTATCCAAGTTGTACTTGTGCACACACACATGCACTGGCACACAAAGATGAAGCATTTGGGGGCATGAAGTCACAAAAGGGAAAGAATCATAAACAGGTTTACCTTTGGTTATTTAGACCTGAAATCTTTGGTCCTCCTGGGGAAGAGTGAAACAATTCCTCACCATTAGTACCTAAACCCATGATTTAATATTGCAGCCAGAACATGGAATGAAATGGACCCTCATGAAAGAGCACTTAAAATTTTGATAGTTTATTTTCAACACACATGATGCCTCTGCATCCCTCCTTCAGAGATCAGAAGTATTCAGATAGAGTGAGAGGCACTTGTTCCCTGGCTGAAACCAGGAAGCAAGGGAAGTCTCAATGGAAAAAGCTTTTCCAACAGCAAACCTTTAGGTATTCTTCAAATAAGTGGAGAGTTTAGGGCAACTGCCTGTCCCTTGGCCACATTTCTCTCACAACTCATTGATCTGATCACCTATTGTTGTTTTCCTCTAGGTGAGTATTTCTCCCTTTCTCTCTAAACCTCTCAGAAAGCACAACATTCAGAAATGCTTGAGAAACTGAGGATCCTGAGACACTTGGAATTGGGATCTAGGTGTTTGATAACTGATGTTTTTTTAAATGAAAAGCATAGGCACTCAAGGATTAGCTTTTAAAGGTCCTATGCAGGTCAGTGTCTGGTGTGGTTTTCAGAAAATAAGTAACTCAGCTCCTTCAGAAATTATTTTCTTGCTAGTTAATTCATACTGAAGTCATAAGGAAATCTTCTGGAAAGTTATTTATATCAATAGCTATCACACCACTGAAGTCATCCGATCTAATCATCCCCAGAGAGCTGCAACAATAGGAATTATAAATAGCAAAAATATCCTGGATATCGTCTCCACTATTTTAAAAACACTGGTCACAGAGAACAGTAACTAAGAAGAAAACTCAGGACACAGAGTATGAGAATATGTGCATGTTTGTCACTGCCAAGTGCTCTTTCTGAGGGCCAGGGACTGATTTCTGAGTTAAACCCATGGAATGCCACAAAGGTGTCCCAATAGCCTGGATATTCTCTGCCTGGCTCCTGGTTTCTCCCCCATCATATTATCCACAGGAGCAGCAAAGGGATAACTGAGACTGTGTAGATAGATGGCCTGGAAACGCAGTAGATAAGGCAAGGTAAAAACAAGCACTGTCCTAGCTCCTGAATAAAAGGAAGATTGCATTCGAATAGTTGTTTATTTAGAGTCCATTTGTAGATTAATTAAGTTTTGCCATCTTCTTCATTGCAACTCAAGGATGTCCAGAACAGACTGACTTACACAAGGTCTCTGTGTTGGTTTATAACCTAATTCCTCAAAGAGCTCAAATCCTAAGTGCTTCAGACAATAGAATATGCTTTATTTCAATAATAAATAAACATGTTTTTAAATATTTGGTTAAATGACACCTCCCTCTCTGATGAGTAGTGCCTGAGAAAAGCTGGGATATCTTAGTCCCTTTTCACTGGACAGGTTTGTTTGGGGTTTATTTATTTATTTGTAAAGTTTCACAGAAAACAGTTCAGCCATTTTTGGAAGAAACTTAGTGAAGGATGGTTTTGCCAAAATTCATATTTTTCATCTGTTTTCTGAGGAACCATAACGGTTTCTAAGAGAAGCTTGAAGAGTGGCAGCAAGACAACCCTCAAGTTACAATGTTATCTTTGTCTCCAGGAAAATCCACTCCTAAATAGCTGAGTTAAGAGTTACAGAAAAATCCAAGTAGGCATTTACAAGACAGAAAGGGTCCCATTTTGATTTCCTGAGTGTTTCAAGAGGAACATGCAAGCCCTGAAGGCTGCTGAGCTTCTGGTACTGAGCAGGCACTGCCCACCTGAAGGCACAGCTCAGGGCAGGTTTATCTTGAGCACAGTTTTGTTTTCTTACATCAAAACTATGACACCACCAAAAAAGGTGGAACAGAAAAGTTGACAGGAAAGAAAAAGTTAATTAGAAATTAGTTGGGCATTAAAGACTCCTAACATTATTAGACAGCATTAGAGCCTTTTCAACTTAGCCTGTATAATAATTTCCCTAGAATTTGTTCTCTAATTATTGTATCTGAGCTCTATTAATATCAGTGGAGTCACATTACTTTGCCCTGACTAATATTCTTTAGTTAAGCAGCCAAGCAAACCAAATCACTTCAGCTGTGCCTTTAAAGTCATTCTCAAATATCATCTGAAAGGCTCCCTCAGTACAGAAAACAAGCCCCAAGCACAGGACCCGGTGCAGGGCACAGCCCGGAGCCGGCTGCACATTCCAGACCGCGGGTCAGCAGGAGTTCCACAAGGATACCCTCGGTCACTGCTTCCTCACAGCAACCTCAGAGGGAGGGGAAAAAGGGGGTTGAAAAACATTCCAGATTTCAGCAGAGTTTTTGTAGCTGTGCAGACACAAGAGTAGCTGAAATGTCCGGAGGGACAGCCTTAGCAAGCCTGTGACCTTCTGTGACAAACTGGACCATGGAATTTCAGAAGGGATTTAGTCGGGATGGTTAAACATATGCCAAAAAGAGAACTGCTTCTTGGACTTTTTCAGTCAAGTAGCACTATATTTGGACTGGAAACAGCCTGTGGATGAGCAGGAATAACCATTAGAAGGCAAATGAAAAGTTTCAAGTAGATACTACAGTCAAGGAAGAAACAACTGGAACATATCTGGGCACGTTTCCATACTGACTGAAGCAACAGTTTTTCCCATGACATCAGACTCCAAACAAACAGTATGTTATAGTCCATATGTTGCCTAAGGAAAACCCAAGCAGGGCAGAGGCACCAGCCCTGCGAGCAGCGACTGAGCAAGGGCAGGATTGCTCACGAGCCACGGGAGTTACCAAACAAATAAAGAGCCCCAAGTTTCCAGGATGAAGCGCCTGGGTAAGACTCCTCAGCAAGATGAGGTTGTGAGCAGCGAGGTAAGACTGAGCCCAAACTGCCCAGATCACATCTGGGAGATGACAACGTGCAGTAGCTGTAAGGGGGGGATAATGTGAGCAGGGAACTGCAGTTCCCGACCTACCTGAGGTCACAGGGATCAGCACGGGAAGCCTGGGCTGCAGCACAGCGTGCAGTCAAGAGCTCAGGAGGGGTTTGGCAGATTATACAAGTTCCCAGTAAGATGATGCTGAGGACAAACATGCAAAAGAAACATATAAATGCTGTTTTCACAAGAATAGAGCTGTTTTCTTAGAACTGGGGAAGAAGGCTCGGGAGCAGTCCTGCCAGGGTGCCAATACAATCCATCCAGAACAGCCAGTAAATCACAGCAGTGACCAACTCAAAGTGACACGGGGCATTTTAGAATTCCAAACAAAAATAAAACCATGTTCTACAGGAAAGAGGTACTTGCTAAGCATAGCTTATCGATGCTGTTTACAAAAGAATTGGGACTTTAACTCTTACTTTAAAAGGGCCTGGTAACAGTAACACTTACTGCATGCAGCTGAATTCCCTGAGATATTTTATCAGACCTTGAATTATCTGCTCCATTGATCCTGTGTAATAAGAAACAGGAGGCCACCTTTGATCTTTCTCACAGAATTTAATAAGTCAAAATTAGAAAGGAGCCCTGGCAAATGAGGACAGATTTGATTAGGAAGGTAAACTAGGCAAGTTGCTAGATTTTAATTGTCTTTTAGCAAAATGATCTAAGCTCATAGGCTGAATAGCCACAACAAATCAGGAAATAAAATGTTGCATTATTGTAAGATTAAAGTGACAGAATGTAGGCTTAGAGAGGTATTAAGGGAAAGGAGCATTTCTTTTGTTTGTAGAGTACTGAACAGATTCACAAAACCCACAAGAGACACCTTTTTCCTTAGTTAGATTTCAGAAAATACAATTCACTTAGAGGTATTTTCTGTTTTAAATGATGCACATACTTAAGAGTCGTTTTCTAGTGTTGCACATCCTTTTTTATTCTCTTATACTGTTTCCAAATACTCTAGTTAAGGAATTATTTTTGCTAGTGTCTAACTAGAAAAGCCCCATCTATGTAAACAAATTTGGCAGCTATAACTCTTTACCATTGAATTTGGATCTCTGCAGCCATTTCCTTCAGGATAGATCCTTGTCTGTAGAGACATAGAGGTAACAGCAGACTAAGCTAATCCCAAGTACTGTCAAGAGAAGAGGCACTGAAATGTGTTGCTCCCAAGTGACAGCCACCACAGCAAGCTGTGACCTGCCAAGATGATCCTGAGATCCTCAGTATTAGTGCTCAGCTCCCACAGCTCTGCAGGCTTCACTGTGTGTGAGAATGCTTCTTCACAACTCTGAACAAACAAAACAAGCAACAACACTGGGTGTTCCACAGCTTACCTTAAGGTATAGGTAACAGCAACTTGGCTTTCACTCACCACACCCATCCTGTAGCTTCATGAAATTCTGGAAGGGAAAAAAAAAGTAGAGTCAGTCTGGTAGCCTTAACTAATCCTTAGGAAGTCATTAATGTTAAGCTGAGGAAAACACATAGGGGCAGTCTGACAATTATCAGGCCCCATAATTATCTTTCAGCCCTTGCCCTTAGCTGTCAGTTGAGGCTCTACATTCCCTGCAGAAGGAAGAAGGGAGTGCAGCAAGCCAAAGCTGGGAAGAAACGTTCTGAACCTGATGACAGGCACTTGTGTGCAAGACAGAGAGGTCAGTCATGTTTTCAACAGTGCTACACTTGTGGTCCTTGCTGCTCCATTCCTAAGGATGCACAGGTAGAGACAGACACGGTGCAGTGCAAGATTGCACTGACTGCACTGCAGTGAGGAGCACTGCACTTGCATTGTTCCCATTCCACAGGAAAAGCTACCTTTACAGGCTAGTACATGATTAAATAACTGGGTTCTTGGTTAGGGTCAATATAAAGCACTGATCACTACTGCAAACACTTTGTAGGAGCTTTCTCTGTGTTCTTATTCCAAACTCAGGCAAGTAACATCTGCTTATTTAACAGTGACTTGTTTAGATCCTAGCAAGAACCTTTTTCATTATTAATCAGCACAACGCTATTAATCAGCACCCAGTATATATTTCACTGGATGCATGTAAGGCAACATCTCTGTGACTTGGTTTAGCTGTTAGCAGTCATGCCACCAGCAACTAAAACCCTTCAGCTACACAGATAAGTTTCCCCATTTTGCCTGACTGTGCTGGGAAACTTGCTTCAGCATAACATGCCAGCATGTTTTTAATGGAAAAACCAGATATTTTCACATTTAGCTTCTTGGTGTACTTTATGCATGTGATTGCTTTTAAGATATTTGTTTTAGTATATGCAAAGCAATTGAATGGCAGAGTAGATTTGCAGGAAGCCCTGGGCAAAGAAACGCTCTGCTGCACTGCCCCAGCTGTCGAACATGTCTTTCCCAAGGCCCTGCAAACCATGTTAACTGCTACATCTTATTTTTCGTGCACCTCAGCAGTTCTCGTTCTGGCTGGAATGATTGTTCCTGCAGTATTCCGAGTTCGGCCACAGCCAAGAAGTCCTGGAAGTGTAACTGTGTATTCTTTGGGGTGTATTCAATGTGAGACTGAGTTTCCAAATGTTCCTTGGCTCTCCAGCCATTAAGTGGCCCTTGAATTTCCCATTTGTGATCCCAGCCATCTGTTCTGACAAACGTTTTCCACTGCCCCGGCACAGCTGACGGAACACGAGGTGTGTCAGAAGGTGAAGCTCCCATTCTGAGCCACCACGAATTGTTTGAGTCCTCAGAAATCTCATCAGAACACAGCTGAGCAGCTAATTGTCAATCTGTTTGTGAAGGATTTCACTTTGCCATGAGCTGCAGGCTTTAAAATCTTCCCAGATCCCTATCACTTGTTCCCTGAGCATCTGCCGACTCTTCATTCCTTTAGGTCACAGATCTTTCCTGAGTGGTAAATCATAGGTGGAGGCATTCTGGGGAAAAACAAACTAAAAGACAGGATCAGTTCTACTTTTGTCTTCTGCACTTTTCCCCATCCTGAACAGTCCCAGCTCTTAGTGGATCCATGAGAATCAAGGGAGCTTGATGAGAGTTGTGAGTTTTGATATTAATAAAGCAAAGAAAGAGTCCAGAGAAAGTAGTAATGAAAAGCTACAGTTCCTCTTGACTTTTAAAGTGAGCTTTCCTAATTTCTATGGAAAATATGGATTAGCTAGACACAACTGGTCTTGTATAAATTGTCTCACAAGATGAGCCTTTAAAATATTTGGTTTTGAACTGGGGCTGAATAATGAATTTAAGGTACCATTGCAAGAGAATGAAGGAAAGACAAAGAATAAGGTTGCCCTGCTAAGTGATCTCCTTAAAGTCGAACAGGTGAATCATGACAGTATGGAGGAATACTGCACCATCCATGTGACAGGGGACAAGCTGTCCTGCCCATGGCTCATGCCACAGACCCACTGTGCACAGGTACAAACCAAATGCAAGACATGCATTAGATTCAAAATCCTTGGTTCCAGCTCTGTTTCAGATGTGAAATTTGTCACTTTTTACAGGCTGGCTTGTAACAAAACAAAACAAAACAAAACCCCAGATGAGTAAAATTCCACATCCTTTTCCCATGGAGCAGTTAGGCACCTGGTCAGAGCACATTGCAGTCCTGTATCCACTGTGCACATGCCAGAAGCCTGGCTGAAGGATCCTGAGAGATTCCCAGCCCTACCCTGGCAATCCCTGTCCCTCCCAGGGCACACCAGAGAGGTTTGGATCCTTCCAGGTGCACCAGCTGCATCTGTGCCACCCTGGGCTCTGTGAAGGATGAACAGCTCCCAGGTGTTGGCTCACAGGGTGCTGACACAACTCTGGCACAGTTACAGTGTCCCACAACAATATTATTAGAAGGATCAGAAACACTGAAGAATTTTACAGCGTTTGGAAACCGTAGTGATAAGGAAAACAGAATCCAGTGCTGTGTAACTTGCCTGGCTCAGCAGCAACTGCTTTGGGTCCTGTCCAGACTGACTTGTACTGCAGCTCCAGAGAGCAGCAAACTTTGAGTCACTACTTAATTTCCAGCACTAGTTATCATTTCTGAAGTGCTATGTAATTACTTAATTCATATCATGATTTAGTAGCTAGATCTTGTTGAAAATTATACAATGATTTAATATTAAACATTGAAACTTCATTTTCTCTTCCACTGAATTTAAACACATCCATTTCCTTTCTGAAATGCACAATTCTTGCCTTTCCTATTTGTCTTCACTTACAAAACCACATTGAGAGAGGAGAGAAAGAATATGAGAAAATTTAAAAACTGGTCTTATCACTAATTTCTTAATCACTGTCAGATTAAATGATAAAACTTTCTTTAGAAAAATTAAAGACTTGCAAAGGTACAGGTATAATCTGGACTTTTTAAAATGAAACAACAGTAGTATTTTAAGACTTGAGACAGACCTAAAGAGGATTAATTCAAACTTCTCCCAGCATATCTGTAAGACACTGGAAAATTTGCTGGTTTTCAAAGATATCATCTTAAATATAAAGAAGAATGTAAGGAGTTCTGCACATATCCCATTTAGAAACTATTCCCTTGTCTCTGAAAGCAGAGAAAACAACTCTGTTGATATAAATGACAATAAAAGCAGCTGCTGATTTGTGGGTTTATTTGTATTTTAAAAGGTGACCCTGTAGCAACCAGTACACACAACAGAAGAAGAGGAGGGAAGGCAGTGATAGGAACCATAAAACATCTGAAAGGGCAAAGCCAAAAAGGAATATTATTTGATGCATTTTAGTCCATCTGACATTTTTATACCCACATTTAACTAACAGGTCATTAATATCCACACAAATGTAAGCAAGGGAATTTTGAGCCGAGCTGTCTTGTTCAAAGCAATAAAACCTTTAGTCACACCCTGCTTGTACATCAAACACTTCACAACTTGGCAGCCCTGAGCCAGTCCAATGGCACAGAGTGCAATCAGGCAGCATCTGCTCCCAGGATTCCTGCCCTGTATGGAAAACAGCAATTATCATGGAGGTTTTGTTCCTCAGGGAAACCTGGCTACGCATGAGGGGGAAATCAGACAGCAAGCCGTGCACCACAGGGGCTTTTAATTTCCCCTTTTTGGCTTCCAAGGAGAAGAGAGTCCTTGCAACTGAAGCCCTTCTGCAGATTATAACTTCCTAAAGAGCCACGGGAGGATTCACTCATCCAAGTTCTCCTAATTCAGTCCTGCCCCATTCGGAAACATTCCTAAATGCTGTGATCAGCAGATAGCAGGAACACATGTCAGAAGGGACACGATCTTTTTCATTCAGGAGAAGATACCAGAGATCACTAATTGCAATGTATCAGAAACTTTCAGCTTCCCACCTAAAACCAGGGCTTCTGCAACTGAGTTTCTTTGTGCAGACTGTGCTTTATCATGGACCACATAGAACAGAACATAATAGAAAATAAAGTGGAATAGAATACTAATCAGAATAGTATTTTTAATACATTTTGCCATTTTCTTGTCAAATTAAAGAGGAAAACATTTTTGAGAAAATAATTACTAACAAAAACAAAACCAAAAACAAACAACAACAACAACAACAAACAAAAACCCCAAAAACAAACAAAAAAACCCCAAAAAACCCCAAACCACAACATTGTCCCAAACAGAATCTCTGCCTTCCCAACTTCAAATCTATTTGCTACATGGCTTTAAGTTTTTGCAGAATATCTCTGTAAGGTTTGGTTATCTCTGTAAGGTTTGTGATTCTCACAATAGATCCTCATGGGTCACTGTTCCAAATATATGCAAGGATTAAATCTTTAAGAATTTGACTTTGAGGTCTCCATGGCTCTGCTTGTAACACTTTTTGATTCTATAAACAACACTATGGATCTGGTCTTATTTTGAACTGGGCTTAAACTAATTAAGCCTTCTTATACACATGTTCCTTTTCCCATGCTAAGGGAAGGATCCTATACTTCCTTAATCACATAAAACTAAATGGTCTGCTAGAAAAGTCCCAGCATTTTCAGTGGCAAGTACATTTTTAATACAGTATTTTTTTAGTTAAATATTATTCCTGATGGTCTTTAGCAAAACAAGCAAATACATATGTTAGTATAAAATACTCTCTATATGCACAGAATTATTTAAATACAGTGCTATCAGCAATTATTCAAGGAACAGGACATGCAAGGAAGAAAGTGATAGCAGACACAGGCCAGGCTTTGGGATGAGTGGCTGAATGAAGGACAAAACCAGTGGTGTGAAATCTCAGCTGAGACATCTTTGCAAAGTGCCCCTGTAAAAATGACTGGTGAGAGAAGGAGAGCTGATGGGTTGCTTTGTCAAAGGCATCTCTGGATGTAAATGGGAGCAGAGAGCACATATGAAAATCCAACCATATCCATCAGGCTGTGGGGTGTGAGCACCCCTGAGCTCACCTTCCCACAACTCCAAACCATGTTGTGTGAGATTGTGGCTCAAGGCCAAGCACTTCAAAGGAGTTTGGAGGCAGACACAGCTATCAGAAAGGTCTGGTTTTAATTACAGAAGTGCTCAAATAATTAACATCCACATCAGATTACTCTGGATCCATGACATGTATCTTAGTATTTCTGTAAGTGATGAGCTGTGTTTAACAAACTGAACTTATCGCCTGTGATTTCAGCTCTACTTGTAACCGTTTGGAAAGTTTAATTTCTTCTGCCACTTGTATATGCATTTGCTCTGTGTTAATGCTAAATAAAACTGATTCGCTTCAGATAATCCCTGGGGCTAAATGGCTGGAAGGCTCTTTAAAAATTAAGAGCCTCTTCCACTTCACAGTCAAAAATGGCTTTCAGGCACCATGAATTTGTTGGTGTGCCAACGTTATCACTTCAATAACCACTTCTCACTGGCATTTACCTTCTGTTATGCAATATGTATGACAGATTACCTGTCCTCTATTTTGCCAGCCTCAATATAACTGATTTTCCCAACTTTTCTCATGTGTCAGACCAGCTGAGAGATCGGACCAAGCTATCTTTAATATTTTATGTTTCTGCTCTTCTCCCATTTTCAGTTCCCTGACAGGTGTTCAGAGTCAGTTCTGTAGGAAAGTCTGTGGCAGGGCTTTTTTCTGTGGCACATGGCACAGTCTGACCAGATCACCAGTCTCAGGAAGAATGTGAAACTCAGACTTCAGCATCTGACTGAAACTCTTGAATTCAAAATAACAGTGAAGGTGAAAACAGAGTCATCTCCTTCTCCCACAGAATTTATTGATTCTGTCTCTGAAAACTGTTGCCCCCCTCCCCTCCATTTGTCTTGCTGTTCTTTGAGACATGTTCCTGCAGAATATTCTGCACTGAGTGATGAACTCATTTTAAAAGCTGCTTTCAACAAAATTTCCTGATCCAGATGGCATATGAATTATAACCTTCCATCATGGACTTAACAAGCCGTGGGCTGCTGCTAATTGTCACTTCCAGGTTTCAATGTTTAGAATCCACTAATAAAACCTGCTGTTCTTCTTAATAAGAAATTGGAAAATTTTAATTTTAAGTATACATTTTGCACCCTAATTTCTTTCTCCCTCCTGTTAAATTCCTGCCATGACTTTCTCCTGTGCATTTCTCACATAATCAGCAATGGGTCAAATCTTAATATTTTATTGAGTTTTTCTTCATACCTCTTTCAGGCAAAACTCCTCAAGGGAAGAACTATAGGCCAAAACCCTTCTGCTGTATCTGCTCATTACTGAGCAAAGAACTTTTCCCCTTTCATGTTTCTTATTGTGAACCAAATTCAGAGTCCCTGGTGAATAGCACGCAAACAGAATGTGCACAAGATGAAAATGCATTTAATATTT
>VWZD01006784.1:0-17412 GCA_013396695.1 Sakesphorus luctuosus | reverse complement strand
CTTTTTATCATTTTTATCATATTTCCACATTTCTGTTGAGCCCCAACTGGCACAAAGCAGCAGTTGTGAGAAGCAGGGCCAAACAGTGGTTGTGTCATTAGAAAGGGCCACACACCCCCAAAGATCCCCGAAGCATCCCCTGACTCATTTCCACTGTGTAGCATCACACAGTGTAAAACCCCTCTCCAGGGGAGGTTGTGGGGCACTGCCATGGAAGGCTGAACATGTAGAACCATCCAACTCTTTGTGGCACTGCCCCCCCCACCAACGGATCAAGGCAACGGACACTGAAATTGCAGGTCTTGGTTGCTGGATGTACAGATGGTGATATCCTTCCTCTCCACTATCTGCTCTTGTCTGTCCCTTCTCTTTCTGTCTTCTCCTTATGTTTTTTTCTACTTGATACTTTTTTATTGTGACAGAAAATAACCAAAATGGCTACAGAGTTGTTTTAAAGTAAATCTGCCTCATACAGACACTGGTTATTCAGCATTGTCTCATTCTACTCTACCCCAAGGGATGACTGTGGGCTGTGCTTACATATTATCCAGAGCGGTGCACTTCCTGGATGGAAAAGTGCTGTGAGTGATGTTGAATGAACTCTACTGCTCATTGATCCAGTCCTCATGTGCTCCGTTCTGTAAGACAAACCTCCATTTCTTCAACTTGTAAAAAATCCTGTTGAATCCTCCAATCCTCTCCCAGGTGGGAGTACTTGTCCAGATGAAGTATTTCTGGTAACCTTTCCATGTCATGTTTGAAAAGAAGCAGGGCTAGCAGCAATTTTTCTATGGAAATTATGCCAAAATCCAGATCTGGCTTCAGCGTGTGAATATTCTCCTGATTTCCACTTTAGTTTTGTATCAAATGCTAAAGGCAGCAGTCCAACTGGGCAAGCTGGGTGGTAGCTGAACAAACGCAGGGAAAAAGAAAGGCCCTCTGTGACCGCAGTACTGGAAAAAGAGGATTTTGAACTGTCAGCACCTCCAAGCTGATTCCTTTCTCTTTTGTGCTTCCCATGTATTTCTCACGCTTGCTGTGGAGGGGAAGGCATTTCTGGGGACTATTAGGGGCAAAGGTCCTGGCCAGACCCCAGGGGAGCTGATGGAGATGGGACTCTTGGGGATGGTCATGCAGCTCATGGTTCCAGATCCTGGAAATCAGGGGCAGTGGGGCATGGGGTGAGCAGTGGTGAGGATGAGTGTGATTTTTAAGCCTCCGGGGATATGAAGAGGTGAATGAGTGAGTCAGAGGTAGCCCCATGAGGTACAGCAGAAGTGTCGGCAGAGGTCCCTCAGCCTGAAATAGCACTGGTGGTTCCAGCCCATCAGGTGACTGTGTCCTGAGCTGAGAAGTTCTTTAAGGTTAAGAGAAAGAGGTCTGCCCACAGGTGTTGGTATGGTGAGTTACATCAACCTCTAATTAATGACTGTTCCTTTTTCTAATTTTAATTTAATTGCTGTAATATAATTGCTTTAAGGACTGTAATGTAATTACTTTCATAGAGTGCACTATCCTATCCTATCCTATCCTATTCACTCCACTACTGGTAGGTTTCACTTTTATTTTCATAGTTCTTAGTAAGATCCATTTCCCAATCGTTAAACCCTATGGGACAAAGTTGTATTGAAAACTGTTGACAAAGTCTATGACTAAAATTGGATCCAGCCACACCCATGATCCTCTTGGAGAACAACTTTAGAAGGAGAAGGTCCTTTCTGCATGTCGTAACTCAGCAGGAGGGCTTCTCTAATAAGCTTTGTCTAAAGCCCCGCTCTCACCCATGACAAATCTCCCCTTTAGACACCTCTCAAAGTTAGTCCTCAAGAGTGTGAGGTTCCTTATTGTGTCAGATTCTCAGTAAGTGGATTGGCAATAAGCACACTGACACTTTCAGTTCTTTGTTAAGTGATATAAAGAATTGGTGCACATCTTATCCTCTAGACATAAATCATTGACCAAATCCAAGACTAAGTCAGGATCCAGCCACATCTACTCTACCATCTGAGAAGGAGTTTAGAATACACAGGGGTCCCTTCTGAACCCTATAACTCAACAGCATGGTCTCCCTGACACATCTTTCTGACCCTGCCCTCTGTGCAGTCCATACTCAAGCATACCTTGCCATGGAATCCTGTCAAACCAGTGCCACGTGCACTATCAAACTCTGGTGAATAGCAGTAGGCCTATTGTTGCTTCTCTCTTTATGAGTGAAGTGTGATGCTCCATCCACAACACCTGCCAAGGACATCTGGGAGGAAAGTTCACTTTCCCTGCAAGTTCGGAGCACAGCCCATTCTCCCTCCTCTGAGCTTTGTTCACCTTTACAGGCAGCAGGTCACTCATCTGCACCAAGGTGCAAACCTTTTCTGGAGAAAAGCAGCAGCACCAAGCTGTTGCACTGCTCCAGTCCACTGCTGCTCTTCTTGGCAGCAAGTGAGCTCAAAAGACAGTAGGTTTGACTGGAAAGTGCCTCACACCCTGCAGCTGTTCCCAAGGTAAAATGGAAGCCCGAAGATATCAAAACAACTCTGGAGCCTGAATATCTTTTCACCATGCAGTGAATTTCTATCATATTCTCTGATCCTGGGAGTTGTACATTTAAGACTTTCTACAGCCCAAAATCAGAAGAAATACACCACATACCTCAGACCGGCAAGAGGAGCACACACTTCCAGAATCCTGGTTCCAGCTCCTAGAGGAGATCCCAACAGCTCATCTCTCTCTGCAAGGAGAGACACATCATGTCCAATGGGCTCTGCACCGACTCTGTTCCTCTGCAACACACTCCTCTGGGAGAACCACACTTCAATAAATACATGCTTTGCTACTGGACATTAACAATGCTGAGGGTAATTAGCAGTACTGTTTTCATGATTTCCACTTAATCTGTTACCTAACAGCATATGGAAATGAAGTTGATCAACATGATTTCCAGTGAATCTGTTGCCTAACTCCACATGGAAATGAAGCTGGTCAACATGATTTTCACTTTATCAGTTGGCTAACTCCATATGGAAGTGAAGCTCTTTATTGCAATATGAAATATGTCAGACCAGATTCTAGAGGAAGAGTATCATTGCTTATGAGGAAGAGAAGCCCTTGTGTGTAGGGGCTTTGCCCTGGGTCATCTCTGATGGGCTCAGCATTCCCTGCAGCCTGTGGCTGTGGCATGGCAAGAAGAGCTAAATCTAAAACCAACAAAACCTGCTACTTAAAAGTGATATCTGAAATAGAAGCTGAGCACTAGTGGGAATAGAGAGATGACTCTCAGATACTGTGACCCACTGCTGCATCATGATGTGTGCGTGAAGAAAGTAGCCAGGACTCCAAAACTGGCCTGATTAGGGTCATGTCCTAATTAATCTGTATTCACAAGAAACTGGCCCTTGGAGACAGACTAACACAGACAAATAGTTGTAAGAAGCCCCTCCTACCTCCATCACCTAAATTACTTAAGTCCCAGCAGCTCTGGTTTTGGCTAAGCAGGATCCACCCTGTTAAGAGCTGGTTCTCAGCACTCCCTGTGCAGTCAGTACAAGAGGAATACACACTTCCAGGGAGCAGCTCCCAGCAGAGAGATGAATGGAATTGCACTACAAAAGTGCTGATTTCTCTCTGATGACCATAAGGATTCCCAGAGTGAGAAGCTCTGATTTGCACCTCTCAGTACATGAAGTGAGTAACACTCTGTGTTGACATCTCCACACGCATGATGTCTAAATGATATTACTCACCCAAAGCATAACATCAAAATACAAACCCCATCCCTTTCCAATGCTCTTTCCTTATGGACAGACCTCTGATACAAACAGCCCCTCCTCATTCGTTGTCCTGAGCTTGACCTGTCAGTCCAGCAGGAATTTGAGGGGAGTTTCCTAACCTGCTGTGCTCAGCACCTTCCCAGTGTGGGAGGAGCTTTTCGTGAGAGAACAACAGATAAATAATCAGCATAAGAAGAAGAGGAGGGAAGGATGCATTTAATGCAATTCTGTGCTAATATTCTTACATCCTGATGTTTGACATGTTATACAAAACACAGCAGAGGGTGAGGACCAGACATTATTTCTCCTACATCTTGTCTGGGTTGGCTGGGGTTAGAGTGGAACTCTCTACCTCTTACTCAGTGCCCAAATAGCTGCTGGCACCAAAGATCACCTGCTGTGAAGATGAGCTCATGCTAAAGTAGCCATGGGGAGATGCAATTTCGGGTGCCTGAGCAGTGAAGTCAAAAGCTCTTTGTGCAGGTGACTCGCTCTGAGTCAGACCTGCTGCTACACCGAGAGCCAGAGCAAGTCAACAGTCAGTTTATGCCTTCTCTGGGCTGACTCTTCTCCTTGGGATGTGGCCTTACCCTTCAACATTTCCATATCATCCCAGAGAGATGACCTCAGAGGGCTGAGAACAACCCCATGGGACTAATGAAGCTTCCTTTGTGGCTTGGTTTTCTGCTGGAGATGCCATTTCATGGAACATGGCCATTGCCAGAAGGATGTGTGAGAAAATCCTGATTCCTGATGCTGAATTGGATGCAGAATGAATGCTCCTTTCCACTTATAAACATGCAGAGAAAAAGTTCCCTCTAAAAATCTTCTTGTGTCCATTATAAGCAAATGCAGAAATATGAAATGGGTTATTCCTGCTGGATGAGAGAGGGGAGTGGGAACACAGAGGGTGGAGGGATGTGCAGGTGTAACTGGAGCAGAGTGAGAAAATCAATCCATAAAAATAGGCACATTCTTCAGTGAGGAACCAAGATTTCCTTCAAACAAAACCAGAGAGAAACCCATCAGAGAAATGCAGAAATCTGCACAGGGCCAGCTCCAACCTCACCTCAGCTGGGTCTTTGATGGAGAAGACACTTCCATAAAACACAATGTTCTCCTCAAGGACTGAGTGGCAGGACCCAGCTGTCACTGAGGGACATTTTCTGGGTGAGAGAAGGCAGCTGATGATGTCAGAGAAGCTCTGAGCAGCAACAGCCTGGTGTCCAGGCAATGTGCAAGAACAGCTGACACACGGTCTGCCTTGTGGGTTTAATGAGAGGCTTTTTACTCTGGAAAATCAAAGGCATCTTTTTATCTAATTTTTACCATAATAAATTATTTCTATTTATGTAAATAAATCTGGTTTATGTTCCTTGGTCCTGTAGGATAAAGTCATGTAAAGGTTCAATTACACCTCTATAATCCTTCAGACATAAACCATTGACAAAATCTGGGGCTAAGATTGGATCCAGATGCACCCAGGGTCCTTTTCAAGGAGGAGTTTACAAAGCAAGGGGGTCTTTTTGCAACAGGTGACTCAAAAACTTTGCCTAAACTCCTATTTTGCCCACAGCACCACTTTTAAGGGAAAGGGAGCACTCAAGATTCATTAATGCTCATGGTGGCAAGGAACGACAAAAGTCAGAGGGTTCTCCACTCACCAGATTTTCTTAGTAAATTACACACTTGGCCTGGAAATTGGTGTGGTATTCCCTGCCCTACTATAGAAGCACATGGCAGTGGGTATGTTTTATAGATCTGGTTCCTTAGCCTTAAAACAGGTTTCTCGCTTCTGTGCAAATTAGTTTTTGTGCCCTGTCTGTTCTGTCAGACCTTTCTGGACGTGGGTGGGAGGGCACTGGTGGCCTTATGATGACTTTTTCCCCCTCTGCAGACCATGCCCACTTCTCAGCCTCCATCCTGTACTTGCCCTGTACTGTGTTGTGCTTGTCTCCAGCAACTGCAGCCAGAATATTGGTCCTGGAAAAGTGCTGCCCTATCTTCACATGGCCCCTTCTCCAGACACATCTTGCTCCTTCTCACCTCATGTCATTACTATCAGTCCTTGGTGGGCTCCACAGCCATCCAGCTATTGGCGTTTCAGACATACACATTAATGCCTTATCTTCTGGGATTTACAGCCCTCAAACACCTTGGTCCTAGGTGAGCAATGAGAAACTGTAGGATGATGAACAACAACTGCTGAGCTGAGAAGTTCAGGCTCAAGCTGGTACCTCTGGAAGTGACACCTCTTGTGTGAACTGTTTGCACCCTGATCTACTTTGTTCCTGCACATTCATAGGAGAAGTAACTGGAGTCTGATGGGGACACCTTAGTACATGATATGGCATCTTCGGGGTGGATTTGGGCATGCGACCTCCTTTAAGGATGGTCTGGGTGCTGTGACATTATTAGTGGTGGAAATTTCATCAAGAAGCAACTTGTGGTTTATACATAAGGTGACCCTGATAACCAGCACTGCAGCAAATAATTTTTATTGTGAACTACTCAGGAACTACATGATCTGGCACTCATTGATATTTGATTAGCACATTGAGTACATTGAATACAGTGAAGAATTGAACACATTTCATAGAAGACTTTTTCAATAAATCTGCAAAGGTTCAGAAGCAGAGCAGAGAATGAAGTTATCCAAGCAATGTATCACAGACATTTATCTTTGGCTGGTTAAATCTTCCTGTGTATCTGATGCCTGAGCTGCCTGCTTCGTACCACAGCTCCTGCTCTCAAGGCACAGGTTTCAAAAGCAAGCAAAAACAACCTTGTTTCCTGGATCACAGAATCACTGAATTGTTGAGGTTTGGAGGGATTTCCCAGGATCTCCTAGATCTGACCAGTGGTCAATCAGGCTCAGCTAGAGCAGGTTGTCCAGGATCATGTCCAGTTGGGATTTGAGCATCACCAGCAATGGAGACTCCAAACATCTGTGAAGCCTGAACTGCCCTAGTCCCACAGTCTTGCTAAGGAGGTGAGGGACAAGTCAGCAGCACACTGCCAGGGACAGCTAATGAGGAGAGGAAAGAACTAAGGTCTGTATCAGGGCATGAAGAAAAGGGAAAACAAGGCAAAGGCTTCTGGTCTCAGCCAGAAGCTCTGATTTCCTTGTCCATGGGCTCTTATCCAGCTGACCCCTCCAGAGTGTTTGGGCAAGGTCTCATCCCTAAGAGCTCTCTGCCAGGATGGGCAGCAAAGCAAACCAGCTGGAGGCCCTGCCCACCTCTTTCTCCCTTTTATCAGAGCAGATGGATTTGCTCTGAGGGACAGAGCTGGAAACACACCAGAGAAGGAAGCAGGACAGACACTGCATAGGACATTTGTCCTCCTCTCCTCTGCTTTGTGAGACCCCACCTGCAGTGCTGAATCCAGCTCTGGACAAGAAGGACATGAATCTGTTGGTGATGGGGTCCAGAGGAGGCCATGAAGATACTCTGAAAGCTGGAGCAGCTCTGCTGTGGAGACAGGCTGAGAGAGCTGAGACTGTTCAGCTTGAGAAGGCTCTGAGGAGAATTTAGATCCCCTTCGAATACCTAAAGGGTCTCCAAGAGAGCTGGAGAGGGACTTTGGACAAGGGCATGGAGTGACAGGAGAAGGGGGAATGGCTTTAAAGTGACAAAGGGCAGGGTCAGACTACATATCCTACATATCAGGAAGAAATTTTTCCCTGTTAGGGTGGTGAGACACTGCTACAGACTGGCCAGACTAGCTGTATCTGCTCCATGTCTGGAAGTGTTCAGGGTCAAGCTGGACCTGGCTCTGAGCAACTTGTTCTAGTGGAAGGTGTCCCTGCTACATTACAGGAGGATTTGGAACTAGGTAATATTTAAGGTCGCTTCCAACCCAAACCATTCTGTCATTCTGTGATATGTGGGAAAGGCCCCTGAGCCTGTTACAACCAGGATATGCAGCTTAATTCCGAGGACAGTCACTGTGGAACAGAGAAATAGGTCCCCTGTTATACAGGTTAGACAGCCTGGTCTCCAGCTGCCCCAGAGTGAGGTTCTGGACCTCGTTCTTGTTGTTCTTGGCAATGACTGCCCAAGCACTCGTATTGTTGTTCTTCATCTTGCAGCAGGCACTCGCCCAGATGTGGCTGGGTACATTAACCCTCCCATTGGCAATAGAAGTGTTCCCAGGCACAGCACCCGCAATGACATAGGTTTTGGTACAGTTCTGGCTTCTCTGGGGCATCGTTTTCTGCTCATAGCTTCTCCATTCACCTCTGTTGAGTGAGCTGCTCTGGGGCACTACGTTGGTGAGGGTGAAGGTAGCTATTTGTGCCGACGAGTTGCTTTCGTGATGCCCAGAGGGGTTCAAATGGCCACGGTCCAAACCCTTCAGGTTGTCGTAGTCTGTGTTGACAGCCTGGCTTTGGTTGATTGCTGACAGATTGCTGATGCATTTTTGGGGAATAGCGCTCACTGTTCGCATATCGCTGGGACAAGTTCGGTTGATCAGCTTGACAGGTAAAGAAGAGGAAAACGTGTTAGTCTTGGAGATGGCAGTAATGGAACAGGGCTCCATGAAAGAGAAGTCTCTGAGTGTTGAGATCTCATTTTTTGTTATCTCAGTGTATGAAAATGTGTAAAGCTGAGAAAAATCCTACAGCTGTCCCTCTGGATGAACATAACAGCTTTTAAAACAGAAGAAGCTCAGACTGTGACTGCTCTGCTTTTGACTTGTGATGTTTGTTATGCAGGCTGCAGCCTGTGCTGGGAGTGTGAGTGGATGCATGACACAATGAACATTTGCACTCCTAGGTTTGAAAGGAGAATGGTCTTTGTTGACAAACCTTCCCTGGCACATCTGATTTCCTTTCCTCCTGTCTCCACACCTCACATCTACCCAGGTCTCTCCTCAGAACCTCCCACCCCCACTCTCATTCTGTGATTCCATGTGTGGCTGCTACAGGTGTACCACACTCCTGGAACACCAGTCTTTGCCTCCAGTAAACACATACACATGGAAATGTTGTTGGGACACCAGTGCTAGAGGTGAGGTTTTCCAGTAGGGACGACAGTTCATTGCAAGGATGAAGTTTTTTTCTCAGAAACCTGAATCATAAAGACCTCAATGCAAGCAGGATCTGTCTCTGCAGTCCTAATAATGTGTCTCAGAACTGGTCTAGGCAGGGACCATCTTCTGCAGCCTGACTGGAAAGAAGTTAGAAATGATCAGCCTCTTCAAGGAGCTCATAAACCCCAAAGAGTCGTGACAAACCTAGGTACTGACAAAAATCCTCAGAAGAAAGTTACCAAAATCAAAGATTTTGCAGGTGGCCTGGCTCTGTGGTCAAGGAGGAAAAAAGCTAGGCTGGATGGGAGTCTGAGTAACCAGGGCTAGTGCAAAGTGGCCCTGACCATGGCAAAGAGGAGTTGGAAACAGAAGATCTTTGATTTTCCTTGTAACACAAACCCCTTTATGAGTCTATGATTCTACAAAAAGAGAGATTTAATCCCCCTAAATGTGGAGGCTGCAGTGGTGCAATACCATATCACTTGCTGGACTTCAAATAAATAAAAAGCAAAAGTGTGGGTTATTTTTTTATAACTCCAACACATTTCTGTTTATCTTTATAGACACATATTTATTCTTCCTCTGGCAGAGGGTATATGGCTTTCTTCTGCGGTTCATTAACACCTAAATTCCTTCTTGCTACACTGTCCTTACCAATGACTTAATTTTTTTCTTTTTCTGTTCTGTGATTGGCTTGGTCTTTTTTACCGAAGGTCTGAAGGACATTTGGGAGAGCTCTGGAGTTTGTGGAGATCTGTATTTCTGGTGGATCCTTCTTAACCAAGCCGAAGGCAATTGTGCTCAGGGGCAACTGCCCATGGATGGCGATCACATCCTTCTGACAGAACTGACACTGATGCTCCTCACTTTTCACTGCTTGAAACATCCCTCAATGAATTCCCACAGTGTTAACCGAACCCTCTCATCACTGAGTGCCTGTGCAGAGGATTTTTCCCTGGGTCATCTCACCCAGTTCTGAGTTTCTCCTCACTTCTCTCATATCACTTACAAAGACAAATGAAGTCTTAAGTGGAAGCAACTAAGCTCTGTCAGGGATGAAAAAGAGCTGGGGGAAAGGGGAGATCAGAGCCCAGCAGGACTGTTGGCCCCTCAAATTTAGCTGCTGTTGGATGCCTTCTCCCCAGGACAGTGAAGGGAATCATTTGACTTTGTAATGTAATGCAATGTAATTTGACTTGATGTTGCTCTCAGATCAGTGCAGAAAACTGGGCACCTTTGGGATGTGACTCATCTCATGGTCCTGCTGATGTCTCAGACACATCAGAAGAATCATGTGGTGTGGGTGTTTGAAGTAAAATGAGATGAATCCTATTCAATGGGTCCCACTTGCAGGTGTGTGTAGGGGGTAGGAGGAAAGAAGAGTGTTTGGTTAAATGCTGCAGTTCATGTTCTGATGTCTGGAGGGTGACATGCTGTAGGAGAGGACACTCACCTGGGGCTCAAGCATCCATGTTATTGTAGGTCTGCTGCCATTTTGGTGCAGGTAGATGTAAGCAGAGTACACGGGAATACGCAGGTCTCTGTCATACAAGGTGGCATAATGATAACTGTTGTTGTAGCGCTGGCAGATCCAGGCTGGGTTCTGTGGCTTCAGGGTATTGTTTGGGGGGGTGCTCTGGTAGAAAAACTGAGGACATGAACTTTCAAAGGATGTCACCACCTCACTTTGACCCAGCCAGAGGCAGCTCACCCAGACCTGCAGCAGCAGCAGCCACAGCATCATGGAAGGATTTCAGATGAAGGGCTCTTGCTCCCCTGGAAGGCAATGCAGAGGGACACTGAACTTGGAGTGAGCTGGTCATGGCATTTTTGTGCCAGTAGGACACAGCCGGCAGAGGAAGGGGGCTATTCATAAATTCACAACAAAACTGGACTCGTTTCCCTCCACTTCCTAAAATACAGGAATAATGGAACAACATGTTGGTTCTAATAAACAGAAATAACCAAAAGAAGCCATGAACCTCTCATCCTACTCCTGCGGCCTATGAGCTCATGGTTTTGCATTTCAATGATGTTTTATAAAGTTTGTGCTCTGAAGTTTAATAACTGGCACTGCTCTGTCTGTCGTGTCAGTGCAGGCAGTGCCTACATGTTGTGCATTTCTTGGATGGAAAGGTGCTGTGAGTGATTTTCAATAAGTTCTGCTGCTCACTGATCCTGCTCCTATGTGATCTGTTCCGTAAGACAAACCTCCATTTCTTCAACCTATAAAGAATCCTATTGGGTCCTCCAGTCTTCTCCCAGTTGAGAGCTCCAAGATACACATATGAAGACCTTCTGATAAGTTTTCCATGTTAGGCTTGAAAAGAAGCCAAACTAGCAGCTCTTTTCTTTGGAAATTATACCGAAGTCCAGACTTGGCTTTTCCATGTGGATGTTCTCCTGATTTCCACCTCAGTTTTCTTTCTGTCAGATGCTAAAGGCAGCACTCCAACCTCATGCTCAAGGCAAGGTGAGCTGGGAGGAAGCTGAGCAAATACAGGGAAATGGAAAACCCTCTGGTGGCTGCAGTACTGGAAAAAGGTATTTCGAACCAGAGAGGAGTAGTGTTTCCAAACCTGCCCTTCATAGTCAATGGAGGGAAAAACCTGACTCCAGAAATGAGTCCATGTATAAAGACAGTCAAAGCTGATAGCTTGGTTACAGATGTCTGACTTTTAGATACTTATAAGCTTTGTGCAATAAATCCTCCCCCTCTCTTGCTGACACTGTTTTTGGGAGGTATCTGGAAAAGCATTGCAGGCCAAGACGCACCATCACTGGGGTTACTTCTCCAGCTTTTGGAATAGCTCTTTCCCACAGAGCCAGGAAGAAGGTCAGTTCTTGCACTGTGCTATGGAAATCAGCAGAGAATTTCTGCATCTCAACACCTTTTGTGGACTAAAGTTGCTGCAGATGCAGTCCAGCTTTTGTCAGACAGATGCCTTTCCCTATGGAAAAAAAAGGTTCAGAAACTCATCCCCATGACTCAGGGTGGGTTGGACTGGCCTCTCTCTGATATTCTTGCGCTGCACTAAAACAGGCAAGTGCTGAACTGATGGGGAAACCCTGTTAGTGAGGTGAGGGCTGGGGGCTCAAGAGTGAGGGAGGTGTAGTGAGAGGAAAAGGAGGGACCAGGCACTTTGAGGTCAGTTAACAGAGATCACTGCTGACTACATCATCCCAGCAGTGCCTCCTTATATGGTGTGGGGCATGAAAGATCAGCACCAAAGTGAAGGTCAGAGCCCAGATCTGCCTCTCCCATTTTCTAGGGCTCATGAGACCCCTTTTTTCCATCCCTCCTCTTTGCTTCTTCCACACAAGACTCCCTTATCCAACTTAGCAGCACTGTGGCTTTGCTGACATACTCGAAAGAGTCAACTCCAGCCTCCAGCACAGCCTCTTGTGATGGTGAGTTCCCCTTAAATCTGCCCTTTGTTTCCCATAACTCTACACTCAAGTGATAATCACCAGTGGCAGTTTGGTTGTGATGGATACGTTTGAGTCAGTGTGGATTCAGGAAAGGCAGATAACACAATAGCCAAGGGCTGATTTGAGCATCATGCCCACCTAACCACAGTCAAAGTCTGACTCAAGACATGTTTGGAAGAAACTAAAACCATAGTCAGTCTGAAAATAGGTCTGTGAGTTAATTATCTAACTGCATAAATAATGGACAGCCCAGGCCAAGCTTCTGGGTATGTGCCAGAGACTTGCAGCAAGATACTGTGCCCTTGGAATGTGGTCAAACAACTCAACCGATGCCCTGTTCTGCAAGCTACCAGTGGTGGGCTGAGAGGGGGCATCATGTGCTGGTTTTGGTGTTGGACTGCACTAAAATCCCTCTGACACATCATGCCCAAATTAACATCCTGATAGTGAGGCAAACAGCTGGCAGATAAACTGCTAAGCTGACCTGGAGACCTATGACTGCCAGTCAATCACTTTATACTATAAAAGCCCAGTCCATTTTCATAGGACCAAAGTCTTATCAGACTCTTCTAACACATCTGTCTTGGAGTGCGTGGAGATTCCCCCTTGGAATGGGGACAACCCTTTGAGGAAACTTCTTGGGGTTAAAAGAAAGAGACCTGCCCACAAGCATTGGTATGGTGAGTTACATCAATATTTCATTAATGATTCTTTCTTTTTGCTAGTTTTAACGGAATAGATGTAATATAATTACTACAACACAGCTACTGTAGTATAATTGCTTTAATATTGTGCACTGTACTATCCTATTCCAAAACTCCAACACATATCCTATACAGTACTGGTAGTTCAGCTTTTATATTTAGTAAATAGTTCTGATTATGATGCTTTGTCTGATCCTTTGTCATTATAAATAATTCATTTCATGTAAGTATACATGGATCTTTAACCCTGTTGGACAAAGTTGTATTGAAAACTGTTGACAAACAAAGTCTGGGACTAAAATTGGATCCAGCCATATCTGTGCTCCTCTTGGAGAAGGACTTTAGACAGCAAGAAGATCCTTTCTGCATGTCATAACTCATCAGGAGGGCTTCTCTAATAAGCTTTGTCTAAAGCCCCACTGTCACCCACAACAAATCTCCCCTTGAGTAGAGACACCTCTCAAAGTTACTCCTCAAGTCTGAGAGATTCCTTATTGTGTCAGATTCTCAGTAAGTGATTTGGCAATAAGCACACTGATACTTTGAAATCTTAGTTAAGTGATATAAAGAATTGGTGCACATCTTATCCTCTAGACATAAATCATTGACTAAGTCGGAGACGAACCTGAGATCCAGTCACATCTACCTGGGATCCTTCTCCCATCTGAGAAGGAGTTTAGAATACAAAGAAGTCCCTTCTGACTCAACAGGAGGGTCTCCCTGACACATCTTTCTAACCCTGCCCTCAATGCAGTCCATACTCAAGCGTACCTTGCCATGGAACCCTGTTAAACCACTGCCACGTGCACTATCAAACTCTTAAATCACTGATGTTGTTTATCAGCAGACTAATTGCTGCTTCTCTCTTTAGGAGTGAAGTGCGACACTCCATCCACAACACCTGCCAAGGCAATTGGGGAGGCAAATGTACTTACCCTGCAAGTTTGGAGCACAGGCCATTCTCCCTCCTCCCAGCTTTCCTCACCTTTACAGGCAGCAGTTGTGCATCTGCACCAAGGTGCAAACCTTTTCTGGAGAAAAGCAGCAGCACCAAGCTGATGCACTGCTCCAGTCCACCGCTGCTCTTGTTGGCAGCAAGGGAACTCAAAAGACAGTAGGTTTGGCTGGAAAATGCCTCACACCCTGTAGTTGTTCCCAAGGTAAAACGTAACCCCCATGATATCAAAACAACTGTGGAGCCTGAATTTGTGGAATTTCCTTTTCTTTTTACCATGCAGTGAATTTCTATCCCATTCTCTGATCCTGGGAGTTGTACATTTAAGACTTTCTACAGCCCAAAATCAGAAGAAATACACCACATACCTCAGACCGGCAAGAGGAGCACACACTTCCAGAATCCTGGTTCCGACTCCTGGAGGAAATCCCAGCAGCTTGTCTCTCTCCACAAGAAGAGACGGATCACATTCAACGATCTCTGAACCAACCAGCTTCGTCTGCAAGAGACTCCACTGGGAGAACCACGCTTCAATAAATACCCGCTTTGCTACTGGAGATTAATAATGCTGAGGATAATTAGCAGTCACATTTTGATGATTCCCAGTTAATCTGCTGGCTCACTCCATATGGAATTGAGGTTGTTGTTTGCAAGCAGAAATACATGAGACCAGACTTCAGTGAGAAAGCCTTGTTGCTCATGAGGAAGAGGAGACCTTGTGATCAGGGGCTGTGCCTTGGGTCATATCTATTGGACTTGGCATCCTCTGGAGCCCATGGACGTGGCATGGCAGGAAGGGCCAGCTCTCTGCAGTGGGCAACTCTGATCTTCCCTTCACCTCTCAATGTGTTGACTCTACTCATTCAGTGCTCACTGCCTGTAGACAGGAGAGAGATGATAATGGTGCATCCTGGCAGGTGGCAGATCCTGCTGCTACACAGACACGACCTTCTGTTAAGAGACTGAAGTTGTGATTTAAAAGAAAACCATTGTAGATGCTGAAATTGACAGGAGAGCGCTTATTTCTGTCATGTGTAATCTTAGAATCATAAAATATCCTGATTTGAAGGGACCCACAGGGATTATGAAGTCCGACTCTTAGCCCTACATATTAAAACCCCACAATCCCACCATGTGCCTGATAGTTTTGTCTAAATATTCCTTGAACTCACACAGCTGGGTGCTGTGACCCCTTCCCTGGGGAGCATATACAAGTGATCAGTCACACTGTAGGGGAAGGACCTTTTCCTACTATGCAACCTAAACTTCCCAGTTTCAGGCCATTGCCTGGGGCCCTGTCACTGGTGACGAGAGAGAAGATATTAGTGGTTGCCCCTCTGCTGCCCCTCGTGAGGAAGCTGCAGACCACAATGAGGTTGAGGTTTTCCCTCAGCCTCCTCATTTCCTGGCTGATCAAGCCAAGTGACCGCAGCCACTCCTCATAGAGCTTCCCCACCAAGCCCTTCACCATCTTCATAATGAGGAGTTATGTCATTTTGTGGGTTTGGGAATTTCTTGGCACTCATGAAAATCCATAAGACTTAGTAAACAGATCCCCTGAGTAAACAGGTTCTCCATTCATAAATCTTAAGCAATGCTCACTCCCGTGGTTTCCTCAACATTAACATACTTGTGACAAAAGCTTCTAGGAAGTTGATAAAATGCCACTGAGGCTGATCTTAGATGTTCATTGGAAAACTTCTAAAGTTTAAGTTAGCATCTCTGCTTGACAGCGCAGGAACAAACAGCCTGCACTGCCCAGCTGCAGGGTGATGGTTTTTCTTACACTGGACAAAGACATGAGCCAATGTCTTAAGCCGAGTTCATACACTGGGAGCTCAGTGTGAAATCCTTTGCATTTTGAGTGCAGCAGACATGATAATGTTTTCCAAGGGCATGTCAAAGATGTAAATCTTAAAGACAGTGGCTAAAACTAAACACGACAAAACCTGCTACTTAAAATTGGCATCTGGAGTAGAAGCTGAGCACCAGTGGGAATAGGCAGGTCACTCTCAGACACTGCAGCTCATTGCTGCATCACAATGTCTGTGTGTGGAGAGAAGTGAAGAGACAAATCGTGCCCTGATTAAGATCATGTCTTAATTGAACCGTATTCATAAGGCTATTGCCTTTGGTCCTGTCACTGGTCATGAGAGAGAAGCGATTTGTTTCTTCCCCTCCTCTGCCCCACCTGAGGAAGCAGCAGAGCACAATTAGTCTCCCCCCAGTCTCCTCTTCACCAGGCTGAACAGGCCGAGTGACCTCAGCCACTCCTCATGCAGCTTCTCCTCAAGGCCCATCACTAATTTTGTGACTATATATTTTGTCATTTTGTGTCTTCAGANAGCTCTGGTTTTGGCTAAGCAGGATCCACCCTGTTAAGAGCTGGTTCTCAGCACTCCCTGTGCAGTCAGTACAAGAGGAATACACACTTCCAGGGAGCAGCTCCCAGCAGAGAGATGAATGGAATTGCACTACAAAAGTGCTGATTTCTCTCTGATGACCATAAGGATTCCCAGAGTGAGAAGCTTTGATTTGCACATCTCCGTACATGAGGCGAGTCCCATTTTGTATTGACATCTCTACACATATGATGTCTAAATTATATTACTCAGCCAAAGCTTAATATCAAAATATGAAAGCCATCCCTTTCCAAAGCCATTGCCTTATGGACAGATCAATGATACAAACAGCACCTCCTCATTCATTGTCATGAGCTTGACATGTAAGTCCTGCAGGAATTTGAGTGGAGTTTCAGCACCTTCCTTGTGTTCGAGGATGTTTTCTTGAGAGAACAACAGATAAATAATCAACATAAGAAGAACAGGAGGGAAGGATGCACTTCATACAGTTCTGTNTGATACAAACAGCACCTCCTCATTCATTGTCATGAGCTTGACATGTAAGTCCAGCAGGAATTTGAGGGGAGTTTCAGCACCTTCCTTGTGTTGGAGGATGTTTTCTTGAGAGAACAACAGATAAATAATCAGCATAACAAGAACAGGAGGGAAGGATGCACTTCATACAGTTCTGTGCTAATATTCTTACATTCAGGTGTTTCATGTGTTTGCAGAACATAACAGAGGGTGAGGACCGGACATGATCTCTCCAACATCTTGGCTGGGTTGGCTGGGGTTAGAGTGGAGCTCTTACTCAGTGCCCAAATAGCTGCTGGCACCAAAGATCACCTGGTGTGAAGATGAGCNGAGGGAAGGATGCATTTAATGCAATTCTGTGCTAATATTCTTACATCCTGATGTTTGACATGTTATACAAAACACAGCAGAGGGTGAGGACCAGACATTATTTCTCCTACATCTTGTCTGGGTTGGCTGGGGTTAGAGTGGAGCTCTCTACCTCTTACTCAGTGCCCAAATAGCTGCTGGCACCAAAGATCACCTGGTGTGAAGATGAACTCATGCTAAAATAGCCATGGCCTAGATGCAATTTCGGGTGCCTTAGCATTGAAGTCAAAAGGTCTTCATGCAGGTGACTCACTCTGAGTCAGACCTGCTGCTAC
>VWZD01006783.1:238601-253763 GCA_013396695.1 Sakesphorus luctuosus | reverse complement strand
AATAATCTTCCTACTGGAAATTGCCTGAAAAGCAGACAATACACTGAGCTTATGAATCCAACTTGTATATTTACATGGGAGAAAGGAAGGGGAGATGTTTTCTTTTTCTTTTCAGATCGGCCCTAATCTCATTTTCCCACAGTCTAAAATGACATCTTTGTACGGATATCTATTAGTGATCCTGTAGATTCCTTCCTAAAGCAGCTCTTTCTGACAGAACACGTTAAAATAAGATAAAATCACAGGATCATGAAAACACAATGCGCTAATCTTGGTNGCAGAGAGAGAGAGAGAGAGCAAAGGTGAGAGAGAGATACTGTATAATGCATTTCTAGAACAACAATCCATTGGGAGTAACTTTTGCAACACTGTCATTTGCAGCTGGAATATACAGGACAATTGATGTAATTTTGCTAATTACGTATCTAGATTGTGCATCTGTATAAAGTCAGTGGAGCTATAAATACGATCAATGCATTCATAAATAACACGTGTACAAACCAGTGCCCTGAATTTCACAATCAGAAGGGAATTTAAAGCTTTGCAATTCTGACTGACCAGGTCTCATGTTGTATATTAATAATTCTTTGCATGACAGAAAGACATTTGATATTACTGAACACTGTAGATTCTTTTATAATGCAGCTTTCATTAAAGTTTTACATATTAGTGTTAGGCTAGAACTGCAATGAGCAGAATAAGATCACACAGAACAAAACAGAATGTGGCTCATTATTATTCACACTGTTCTATATCTAGTTGCAAAAACACTATACTAGTTTCTCTAAAGGAAACAATGACTAACAAAATGGACACATTTATTCTTAGACATTAACTGCCTCTGGGGTACTACTGAAATTTGTAATTGAAAAGGCCGCTAAATCCTGAATGAAAAGACATCACAAGTTACCAGCTAGCAAAGCTCCACACACTTTGCGGCCCGTTTCTGTTTGGAGTCAACAGTGTAAAGTCTCACTGTAATTTCTGGAAGTAAATATTCACCTACAAAGCAGCAACACTCAACTATCTCTGGTAACATTATAGCAATTTTCTCATGCTGTTCTTATCTTTCTTAGATAACACCAGAGCACACACAACTATAAGCATAACTGAAATTTAAAAACGGCAAATTGATAAGTGGACCCCTGTCATTATTCTCCCAACTCCTGCAATAGTGACTTCCTGCAGTAAGAGAAACTATTTAATTCATTAAAACTGCTAAGTTCGAAGTTTAATGCAAGTGCCAAGTCCAGAGTTGCATTCATAAAACCATTATGACTGTAGTCCTCTAGCAAAAGGAGATGAGGGCAAGGCCTGTACAGTTTTTTAGAATCATATTACATGCCCACAATGGTCCTATGCATGTGAAAATCAAGCTTCATTAGATATAGCAATGGTGGAATGCATGAGAAATGTAATGGAAAATACATCAGTCACAATGACCATAGCAATTGCTATGAGACAGATATAAGAAACATAACAGCAGTTTAAACAGATACCTCAGTAAATTCCTTAACTCTGTTCACATATGACTTTGAAACTCTGAACTGTGTGGCAAATAACTAGAGCAGTACTGTAAGCCTGACCTTAGCCAACTGTATGACCAAGCATTTCCTTAAATCACCAGTTAAATCAAGAAAAAAAAAATATTTACTCTGTGTAAGAGATTTGAAGAGCTGGGTCGTCTATTGATTCAGAGACAGCCAGGGCACAAACAGCAGTGTCAGCTCCCAGACTGCAATCCTTTCCCCTTATTGTTAAAGAAGGAAAGCTGGCCTACAGTCATGGCTCAACAAGGAGCTCAACAGAGAAGTTTTCTGTTTTATGTTGTGGATATTCAGCTGCTGTAAATTGGTCAAACCCTGATTTACGCAAGTGCTACACATCTAGATTCAACCAGCCTTCTGAATCTGTTTTTGCATCAGAATTCTGTGACTGAACGCTGTTATTAACTCTTCCTCTCATCTCCTGCTTATGTTGCCTCTTTTTATGTCAGGAAAAATAGTGCAGAATTTGTTTCTGATAATGTGCTTTTTACAAGGACTTGTACAGTGTGACTTAGGGTTACTTCTACTTTGTCCGAATAGAAGAAGAAGAGGATGTGGAGCAGTTTGTCCTCCTCACCAACAAATCTTTTCACTTCTGATAGAGACTGGGAAAATAAGACACTGTTAGTAGTGGTGGATTTACCTGAGTCCACCTTTCATTTCATATACATCACCAAAGACTATGCCTGGATTTCTAATAGTAACAAAAAGACTTTGTGTCTTGGGTTGAGCTGGCAAAATGCATTGTATTCAGCAGGACAAACATTCTGTCACCTCGTCAGTTTTAAAAGTACTGCACTTCTTTTTGTTTTTTGGGGTTTTTTAGCCTGTTAGGAAAGATGGATCAGAAGCCATAACATTTTTCTTGTTCTTAGTAATGAAATGTTGACTAGTAAGAAATAATTCAAGGTAGTTTAATTTTCACTTGTACTCTTTTTTTCTGAATTGTTTAATAAAATACTTGCAAATCTGATGAAACTTTTCTCCAATTCCCTAAAAACAATTACTTAAAAAACATGTTTATCTAAATTTTACTGCTCATGAAAAGGGAAGACAGATATCACTGAGTGAAGCACTGCACACAAGTTCCCTAGCACAGTTCTGCCAATGCAGTTCATCCCACACCTGTCCTGAACTATTCACAGAGCTAATCTATGCAGTAGTTATTCCCATGTGGGCAACTATCCATGAGAGGCTTGACTGAGACCAGCCAAATTCATCTGTCTTGTGTTTTATTACTCACAGGAAGCTTGATCTGAAAGAATTAAGGGCTAACATGTTAACTCATACAGTCCCATCTTACACTGAGCTTTTTCTTCTCCTTTTATAGTCACAGTAACAGAATTCTAGTCAGAGGCTTTACTAGACTTTATGGAAGATTACAAGTAAGCAAATAACTAGTGTTTCATATTGTTCCAAATATTATTACTACCAGAACACTCATGGAAAAGGTTTTTATTTTTTAAAAAAACTGCACACTCTCACTAACAAAGCAAGGACATATATCTTTGCTATAACCTTCACCATAAATTATCTCCTTCCTTCATATAGAGTGCTCACACTTCATGCTGCTGCTGATTGTGGGCATTTGGTGTGCCTGGGGGAAGAGAAATGCCAATCCTTCCATATGTACATGCACAGAGAGTTTCTGCAGCTATTACCGGTTTAGTCCTCAGTGTGTACTACTTGTTCCCTTGCTGTTTTCGGAATCCAGTGCTGAATTCTGACTTGCCTTCAGCTGCAAGAGGCAAAAGCATACTGCAGACTATTATGTAGAGTTTGATCAATGTTTGACCCAGCCAGTGATTTAATCAACAGGACGGCATGAATGCACTGATGACGCAGAAGAAATATCACAATTCTGTATACTACAGTACACAATGAACACTTCCTTCAGAATTTTTCTAATAAGAAACAATAATAAAGACCCACTTCAGTGTCATTTGCCCCCAGCAATACTGTCCCTATTGCTCCCCTAATTCAGTCCTTTTTTTTTTTGTCACATAAGGGTTCTCTTATTTCTTTAAGACGAGATCAAAAAAAAAAAAAAAGCTCTTAGGATCTATATATTTTAAATAAAAAATAGTATTAATTATTCCCCTTTGATTTATCCATGTAAAGCAGACTTTCTGTGTATAAATCCACTCCTGAGAGAAGAATTTGAGACTAATTTATCTCTAATTCCTTTATCCATCCCAGCTTTATTCTGTATCCATTTTTTCTTATGACACACATGCCCAGTTTCTAAGGTCACAAAAAATAAGGCCAAATAATAATATTAAGCAGGAAAACACTTAGAACAACCCAGACTCACAAAAACAGAAAGCCTTCTACTCTAGAAGTAACACACTCTAATACACCATTAACTCTTTGAGGTAATTCCAATGTGCCATGTCCACCACAGCAACAACTGGGGGAATGCCACAAATCCTTTCCTCTTGCCTCAGCTACTGCCCTGGATGGTGCATTGTCCTACCTCTCCCTCTCATGGCTGACATCTTCTCAAAGAATAACAGCTTAGGTGGTTAAAACTGTGATCATTAGGAAACTCTGATTTCCTGCTGCACAGAAAGTTGTTTATCTCTGCACTTCATTTACTCTGAACAATTTTGATTACTCACTTTCATCCTGTTTTCTCACAGTTATTTTCTAGTCACTTTCCCTTTCCTGCTTTTATCTTTCCTTTCCAGCATACTGCAATGCTTGACCTTCAAATACGATAGGAGAAATATTTAAATGAGAATAAAAGCTTCCAGGAGCATTATTATTTCAGTTTTGACAGTATCTTTAGGATAGTTGGTACCCTCAATGCACCTGACATGACAGACATGAGAGGATGAAATCTGGCCTATGCTGCTGCATATATTTCAAAAATAAAGAGACATGGAGAGAGAGAGAAACATGAAAGAAGAATGCTGCTACCAGAATAAAAATATATGTCAATAAAAGTGCCCCAGATAGTAAGAGTGTAAATTTCATAGCAAGGTTCCAGATCTTTATGTTATTTCTTCTTGTAATAAGCAGGAGATAATCTTTTAACATACCACTGAAAGAGTTAAAAGAACACCTTTTGACAAACTATGACTATTGATCAACACAGGCAATTTAGAGGACTAGATTTAAACACTCCTTCCCAAGACTGCCAAATATTTCTTCATAAGATGTAAACAACCTGTGAACTGACACTGATGATACCTGAAATTTAAAGGTGTTTATTCTCTTAGTGCTTTAAAAGGATCATCTTTATGCAGCTGGTTGGTTAGACTGTAAGATGCCTTCTCTCAGTCAGCACATGCATAACCAGACTATCATTCAGCAGCTTGTAAAATATGATTGCATATGGGATACTGATGGCCTAAGGGAAGTTCTGAATATCAGAAGTTCATAATTAGAATACCTATGCATTTGATCCAATAGAGCTTCCATCAATGTCATAGAGATGAGTGGTTATGAATTTCAGAGTCATCTCTGCTTGTACAGAGTGATTCATGTACTTTCAACTTTGGACAAATGAAGGCTGAAGAATTAAAGCAAAACCCTTTTACACAGAGAGCTCCTTATCTTTGAGGGGTTTCAAAACTGTAATTGCCTCTCTTGGTGCTTGGGATCAAACTCCACAGTTGGTAACTCATGACCTATTTATGCTCATGTCATCCATATGCTTTCAGTCATTCTATCCTCTTATCTGTAAATTCACAGTCATACCATGTAGGATGTGTGGATCTGCTGATAGGACATTTTTGCAGGAAAGAGGATCTCGGCAGATCAACAGTTCTGTTGCCAGAGCTGCTGGCAGCACCCCTAACATTTAATTTATTCCAGATTTATAAAGATCCACTGTGCTGATCTGAGGATAGAGCTGAGTGTTTGACTTCTGTGATAATAGATCATCTAGTCAAAACCTGTATATGATATTAAATATAAAGTTAAATTGATACTGATAAGATTATCTGGTGTGGGACAGAAAACAACCATCTTGTTAGCATTGAGATTCCCATAGTTCCTGAGCTGTAGCCTTGGGTTTCCTCTGGTTTTGCTTTTGATTTTGTTTTGGTTGCAGGTGGGGGAGTTTGGCTATTTTTTTTTTTTTTTCATCTTTATTTAATTTTTAATCACTGCATTTTACTGGAATAATTAAAAACAAAGGTTCTAGTGTATCACACGAGATGTGATACAGCACCCTATATCCAGAATTAAAAAAAGAAAGCCAATTGCCTCACTTTTTTAAAAAACTGCATTGAACAGAGTACTACTTGTGAAAACTGTTCTCTGTTAACTATGGGAGGAAAGCACCATGGTAGAAAACCAAACAAACTAGAAAAACTCATATACAGTTTCCATTTCAAAGTTCTGCAGTATCACTGATTGTCCTACGACCTAGTTAAATAATACAAAAAGGCAGATGCTAACTAAACTTCAAAAGGATTTTGAAGATTTTGCTAAATGACCTTTTGCCATTCTAATTCTCTCCTGGAAATCTCTTTTTTTTGGTACATTTTGTTTGTATGTGCCTCTAAATGCATGAAAGTGCATTTTTATAATTATAAATACATGAATAAAAAAGTAAAAAAAAAGAGATTTTTATAGGACACAACATAGATAAAGCAATTAGAGTAACCTCACTGTCTGTCACATGCTCTGTCACAGATGCTTAGGTATCTCTGGGCAACTTGGCTCTGTCTGTGGCACTCAAAGTGAAGATTCTTAAAAGAATGAGAGGTGGCCATTATGACTCTTTCCTAACTCATTCTTAAATATTTTCAAAGCTATAGGGGTAGACACTTCTGTCCCTGAGTAAAGACTGTTATTCTGTTGCACAACTGCTAAAGAGTAAGATTTTGACATTAATTTTGTCAAACAGTGAAAGTAATTTCTCAAATAAGGAAAGAAAAAACGACTTCTGGCAAAATGCATTTTACAATTTACTGTTGAACTGTTGCAAGAAGCAGCTCTTCACTAAGCAGCATGGCACAGGGCCAGAATGAGGTATTTTAAAAATCACTGTTGGGCATATACCAACTTGATTCAAAGGATTTAGCAACACAGTTGGGACCAACTCTATATATGTGTATATATGATCCTGTTCTGCTAAATTTTAACAGTTCCTAAACATATACTCATCTTCACGGTGAGGAAATTTGTTATTAGACTACTAAATTTGTTTTAAAAGAGGAGAAATTTATCAGGCTGAATAATAGTCAATTTTCTTTGTTTCGTTTACTTATTTTGCATTGAAAATTAATTTTCTGTGGGCAGTTCAAAGGATAAAATGATGAAATATTGAAAACATTTAAATCAAGAGTGAAAATGTTATGAGTGTACTAGAGAGATAACTGTGAGCTGTTGGTTAGCCCTATATGTCTTTTCTACCTTCAGTTTCTATTTCTCAGTGAATAATGTGGGAGTTTACAGCACATATGAATGCAAAATGCATACAGAGCAGTAATGTATTAAATAGGAGTGCTCCAAACACCTGAACCAGGACAACAACAATTCAGGTATCAAAGTGACTTTATTTATTTACATAATTATAGCAAATTATGAAACTCAACAGCAATTTTTCAACTGATATGGTTCAAGAAATAATGTTTAGTCTTGGAGCATTTGCAACTAGCTCCAAAGGCAAGTGGTAAAGATAAGAATAAGTTAAACCTAGACGAGCCAATGAGGTGGCCTGTGAAACCAGATGAACAAGACTGCTAAATAGAGTGCATTTAGTTTGATGCAAATCTCTCAATGGCACAAGAAGCACCACCTAGGAAAAACTTCGTAGATCACAAATGAAATTATAATGTACTACTAACAAATACTCCTTCATTTAGAGACACCTCATATGGGTTCATGTAGCATCTCAGGTATGCAACAGGCTCACTAAAACCACTTCACTTGCCAAAATTCACTAAATAATGAGCTCACATGATGCCTAGTCTATGGATGGTTTTTACAGAAGTATACCTATGCAGGCTGCACCTGTGTCAAACACATATACTGCTACAATCCTAACAGAGATGTAATGTTAGTAATTTAAATTACTTGTACTTAGATATTTTGTTTTCCCATACACACATGAAGAAACTACTAATGAAAGAATATATACATTAGTATAACCAGAGAAACATACTGTTGGGGTTGTATCATCTTCAATTACAGTTCAATGACATCACTTTTGGGTATGCAAATTATTACTCACATGAGTAATCTCTAATCATGAGAAGAGTGCCTGTGAAATTAACTTGCCAGTGAAAGAAAGAAGGATTGAGTCTGGAATCAAATACGCTAATTTAAAATGCAGTACTACAGCTGTGAATTTCTATTTCACAAGTACAGGTAAGCTTGCTACAGACTCTTTCCACTGGCCTCTTAGGAACAATACCTCCTGGGAGCACCTCAGCTTTTCTACCCAGTATAGAAACTTCCAACACACTAGAGAAAAAATGTAAGTTTCGCTTATTTTTTGATTTGCAGTTCACTAACAAAATTGATTTTAGATTAATATTAATTATGAACACTTTGAAGGATCTGAGGGAGACCTCTGTGATTACAAAGTCACAGTCACCTCTATGTGTAACACATACACAAACTGTATACTTGCATGTTTAGATATGTAACATCTGCACTTCTTTTTCAGAACTCAAATCTCTTTTTCTATCAGTGATATTGATATAAAATAATACTTATTTTTTGTTGCATTAGTTCCTGATGACATTGTGAATGTCACCTTTTTGTCTGTAGGAAAAACATGCAGGAAATCTTAAAGAGAAAGAAATGTTTGTTACTCTGAACCTACAAGTCTGCAGATGATGATCCCATGACTGCAGTTTGACTATGACTTGATCTTCTGCAAACTAGGTGAAGATTGAAGACTGTACATGAGCATCACCAAAGCCTCATAGCTGAGCTAGGACATTCTGCTGGAGCACTGTGTCCATTCCCCACACAGTCAACCCTTTTTAATATGATGTCTCTTGGACTACTCTTATGGAGCTGCTCATTGAGGTACAAACTACTAGTGTGGCTATGTGGGGTGGGACTGGGAGTGTTGTCAAGAAAAACTCCAGTCGTTAGTTTAATTTCTCCTGTTGGTTTTGATGGAGGAACGATAAAAGCTGCCAGTGGGACCTGGAAGTGACATTGCACATACGGATTTCAGTTTTCAGGAGGTGCTGATGAGGCTTTTCATTCAGAGCTCTGACCTTCGCTGCTCTTAATAGGTCATGTAGTACTTCCATAACATTTGCAGTATTTACCACAAGAGAGGTGTCTAGTACCAGCCTGCCCAGATCTTCCTGAATGCAGAAATACATGACAGTGAATAACCTAATAAATCAGATACAGAATTTGAAAATCTTCTGATTGTAAATTCTCCCTCAAAATCCCAGACATTAAAAAAACAATCTTTACAATTTTGTCTGAAGAGAGACTGAGGAATACTTTTCAATTAATTTGGTCATCTAGCATGTTTTCAAGAAGGAATTAGCTTGATATGACATATTGAAGATAATTATCAATGACAACTTGGACACAATAAGAAACTTTGACTTCTGTCCCTTCATCCAAACATTTTCACTGTGATATATTCAGAAATAGATTATAAATTATAGTAAAAGGAAGTAAATGCCGTATTCTGTGGCTCTACACAGGTCTCTGCCTGGGATAGGATTTGAAAAACCACACTGCAGACCATTACAGTAATCTACAGATTATTGCCCGAACTACCTTTCAAAATTATTCTTTTTCTTCAAAACGTTTTGACTACAGTCTTTAATCCACAACTGCTGCAGAAAATTACCATAATAATTTATATTGTGAATAGTTAGCTGAAGTTTAAGAGTTATGAGAGTGGCCTGTTCCCTTGAAGGCCAGCATATTATCTGTGACCTTTAATATTCTGCTTAGTAAGAGGCAGATCCTACAAAATGCTGACCAGGGCCTCTTGAAAGCAGGTCACCTCTCACCTGGGGCCAAAGTAAAACCATCACTTTGCAGGACCAAGTCTAGCAGTTATCTGATCCTGTACATGAAAAGCCTATTCAGTTTTGCCTGCAAGAATTTGAGAATCAGTTTCAATGACAGTATCTTTGAAGTATCAGAATTTTTCTTTGCTATATGCCTTTATAAATACATCCTTGTATTGAACTAGGCTAGAAATAGTATGGAGATTTTTTTTAGTTATTAAATATAGTAGTTACAGTTTGAAGTAAAATATACAGGAGATTGTTTACAGGTAGAGCTGAGAGGTGGTGCAAGATTTCTTTTAGAAGGGATACTTTACAAATCTAGTTCTGCATCATTAAGTTTTCAGGAATGCTGAATAGAGCTTGATGGATTGGTTTTAAGTTGTTGCTAGTATTTAATTTTGATTCAGTTCAAGGGGTTATGTCAGAAGAAAGAATCAAAGACGGGGGAAAAAATCCAAACACCTGAGAACTCGATAAATCATCAATTCAAACGGGAAAAGTTATGAAGGTCCCAACACCCTTTGCCAGTGGTGGAAAATATCAGATTAAACTGGACTGTTCCTGGGGCATATTGTTTGATGTGACTAGAATAGAGCTTGTTAAACAGAGAACAGTTTTTATTTCAAACAATTATTTCCTGAGTATCACCTATGGATTAAGGCTTGGATTTGTTTAAAATAAATTAATAAAACATGCCAGTCAAGAAACATATTTTAATGATGATCTCTTTGTGGTTGTTTTTCTTTAAAAGAAGTCAATTACTTGAAAGGTATAGGTTACACATAGCTGTAGGGGAACTAAAGTTCATATCTTCAGTGCATGTTAGACTTCTTTACAAAAATAACAACTACATATTATTCTTTTCTACTGTTTTTAGTAAGAGAAAAATTATAAATATTTGTTTTACAAAAACAAGAGAAAAAGAAATTTTTATACCTCTGGGGCAAGTTCCAACTCTTTTGGCTTCTTGAGGAAATAAATAAATAGCATTGGCAGAAAGACTCCTAAAAAGACTGCCCAAGGGGGAGGGAAGGAAACACCTAAAAACATCATATTACCAAGCACTGAGGTAATCAACTACAATCTGGAAAATGTCAAACAATTGTATTCATCTACCCAAAGATTTTGCTGATCAAGTCCTTAACTGCCATTTACAATCACTAACTAAAACATGGAATATAGCTATGAATATAAACAAGAGACAAATTAGTATTGGGAAGCTGGGTTTGATAATCCCCTAAAAGAGTCCATCTGTTTACAAAGACCTCTTTTTCCTTGATCTCTGACATGTATTCCTAATGTAGACACAGCTGGATTTTTTTTTACATTTTTCAAACACCCTGCTACTATAAACTCTACTTATAGTATATCTGGTCATAGTGTTTGTCTCAAGTTTCAATTATTATGTAAGCACTGGAGGGCAATAAAATTTCACACAAATTCAGCCTGCTGTAGGGTAAGTCTCAAAACATTATGTTTGTATCAGACAGACATAAATACAATTCTTTTAGTCTTGATGTTTAATACCACTGGACACTTCTTATTTTTCAGATTTTTGGAAATATTCATCATATTATCACTGGAATAGCTAGAACAGATTCAAAGCTCTTTTAAAGTTCTGAATACGTGTTTGGAACTGGAGTTTGTTTTTCTTGTTTTCCTGTTGAAAATACTAGGAAANAAAAAGGAAAAAAAAAAAAACATTGACTATACACTTCTCACAGATAGAGGTCACTAATGGACTAGATTTGAATCCGTCTGCTAAAAGCATGAAAGTTACATGAAAGTATCCTAGAAGAAAACGAACTCATTTTGAGATTAAAGAGGTAGCAGAAATGATTTATAAATAAAGCTCTCACCTTCCTGGAAACAATATTACCTTAAGTGTGCTTTCTTTCTAGTCCTTTAAATAGAAAGTGCAGTACAGGAAAAGCCTGATAGTGGTACTTGTTTTCTTCACTTGGTAAAACTATGTCTCTCCTTCTTTGCTGAGGGAAGGGTAGGGAAGTCAGCCCTAATGACATCTACGTTTTAGATACCGCTATTTTAAGCAGTTAAATGCAAGCACATTCTTGATTCTTGAAGGAAAGCATAGCCTATGTAATGCAGATTCCAATTGGGAGGGTGTAGGATTGCGCAAAAAAGGTATGTCTACATCCTAAATCAAACTATCCAGCAGGCCAGGATATAAATGTGACTTGTAATACTGGCTCAAATCAGACCCAGACTTCTCAAAGCCAAACACAGATAACATCACCTCATACAAAATACAGAGTGTGAGGAGCAACTCTTAAGAACACTGGGTGCATTCCAGAACCAATTTGTGCTAAAGCCTTGGACTTTGGAAGACACTGATGACTGTTCTAGTCACAGGTAGTTTTACAGACACGGTATTTACACAGTGCTCTTGACTTATTTCACCTACAGTTCTCCAGGCCTGCATTCAACTGCCTTGTTCCTCTATAGTGAATAACCATTTTAAATAGCGAGCCTCTTGAAAGCTCTCTGGCATAATTTTCAGAAGTAAGATTAATACTAACATTTTAACATCAGTTTTGCCATGCAGAAACGGTGCCTTTAAAATTACACCTATTATATCTTTGTAATTAGGCAAAGTTTATGTCTCAATGATTGCATATATTGACTCTTTAAAGGAAGAAAGGAAAGAAAGGTGGATAGAGGTATACGTACGGTACTTTTTAAGTGTTTTGAAAAAATGCCAGGACAGATTTTTCTCCTTCCACAAATATATATATATATATGAAACCAGTCATTAAGTTTCCTCTACAACTACAAGGACATAAAAGTGCTCTTGGAGAAAGAGCATGTCAGTGAATGAAGCAAGGAACTAATTCCATGGAAATTTGTGGGGTTTTTTGTATGGTTGGTTCATTTTTTTAAACCCAAGCAGTGATCAGCCTCGGCCTCTGAACTTCTTCATTTCCCTGCAAGCACTATAAAGTTAGATATGGTAAATAAACCTGTCTTTAACACACACCCTGTGTGTCAGAGAGACAGAGAGAGGTACAAGGAGGGGAGAGAGGGAGAGGTCTGACTTGCTTTAGTATCTTCCTGCTCTTCATACAAGGAACCTCTCCCTGTTTAGCTGAGCTCTGCATTGCAAAAAGTAGCATATGAAGAAGTCTAATCAGTACCTTCCATACACAATACAGGAATTTACACGGATTTGTGCCTTGGATTTATTAGCTTATAGTAAGCCTTAAAACAGATTTCCTCCATTAAAATTAATTAAAAGCTCCTGTTGACTGATTCCCATTCCGAAAAGAAGGTGGAGAGTGTTATTCCTTTACTTTACTGATCATTTATTTATCTTTTATGGGTTATTATATTATGTTCAAGAGAGGTCTTTTCAACTGCTTGACTTCTTTTTGCGATTTGCTATTTTTTGTTCCCACACCACCCCCACGTCACCCCACATATTCCCCCCGCTCCCTCCCCCCGCAGTATTTGTTCTTATTTTGTCAGATCAACGTCTAACTCATCAGGTCTTTCAGCGATTCCCTTGTATTCCGAAGTCCTGATCCGATTCTCTTAACCTCACCCCCACCCACTCACCGCCAGCCCTGCTCCGGGGGCTGCTGCTGGGGATCTGATGGATTCTCCTGCCGGGCGCAGCTCCCGACTCTCCCAGTAGATTCCTTAATACTTGGCAGCGCCGAGCTAAGCCGACTACCTCTTCCGAGCAAGGCTCACCTCTAAAGATCCCGTTTCTCCGAACCACCTCCCAAACAGTAGTGCCAGTGGTGCTCACACAGGCGCCCTGCCCGTCCCCCTGCCGCAGGGTTAGTCCTTGGCTCTGCCCGCCCCACGGGGTGGGGGCCAGGCTCGGCACCCTCCCGCCGCTCGGCACTGAAATGCGATCGGGACCCTGGGACCCGGCTGCAGCTGCCAGCTCCGCGTCCCGCTCTGAGCCACACGCTGGCGTAAAATAGCCCAGGGACCCTCCTAGCACTTGCCGCCGGCCATTCATAAATCCTTGCGTGTGCGTGCCCGGCGCCGCGGATATGGGGCTCTAACGAGGCGAAGGCGACATTTCTGACACAGACTGATCCCGGCTCCTCAACTTTGCCATCTCGGAGAAGGCAAAGAACACCGCAGCTTTAAAACGCCCAGGGCTAGAATTACGAGGAAGGAAAAGAGAGAAATGAAATCCCTACTGTACCTGGCGGCGTCTGGGAATCCCTCGCCGGCACCGATCTTAATCCCCCTACGCGCTCTGGCCCCCACACCAAAACTTTGCTGCCGCCGCCGCTCCTCGGTAGTGGCCTCCGCCGCCCTCGGCCCGGCTCCGCTCCCGGCTGGCCCCGTGGGCCCGTTCTCCGCCGACAGCCGCCGCTCGGAGCGACCCCCGAGCCTCCCGCGCCTTCCTCCGCCCTTACGAGGCGGCGGCATCGTCCTCCCCCCTGCTCCGCCACCTCCTCCTCCGGCGCGCAGCCCACGGCTCTGGCATCCCCAACGCACTTTCTCTCCTCGATTCGCTCTCTCTTCCCACTGCCGTTCCTCCTTCTCCGGTAAAACAATAAACGAGAAGGGACCGCGGCTACGCTTGCTATTGGAGTTTCTTTTTTTTTAATCTTTCTGTTCCCTGGAAATGAAGAAAGAATCACATGAGGAGCAGGCACGGCGACCCAGGACCTTCGAAAGTCGGAGAAGCCATCGGACACATATGTGAGTATGTGTGTGAGTGTGTATGTCTGGCTCTCTCCAAGTCCCGAGCCTGCCTCCAGCCGGGACTGCAGGCTGATCTTAGCAGTAATGATGCCTCAGATCTCACTATTCCCTGCTAATGTAAGTCGTGCCTTTTTTTCCCTCCCTGCCTGACACCCCAGGGAGATGTTTACAGTAATGAATTCAGTTGATAGCCATCTCTCTCTCTCTCGTGGAGTCCCTCCCACATTTCTAGTTTAAAGAATGCTTGGAAGGCAGGGCTGCAACCTAAAGCTTTCCAAGAGGCAAAGTCAGGCTAGATTTTCTCTTTTTCTTCCTTATTTCCCCCCTTCTGCCCCCCCGCTCGTTTTTAACCTCTTGCTTGCTGAGGGCAGTTTAGAGAGCTCCGTCCCTTTGGACTCGCCCTCCCCATCTGCTTTCAGCGAGGAGAACCAAGCGGTCGGCGCTGCCCGAGGATGTGTGTGGGCTGTGCAGACCCCCGACCCCCTCCCCACCTCACCGACGAGCCCGCCGGGCCGGCGCTGCGGGAGAGGGCGGTGCGGGTATCGCCGCCCTTCGCGGTGGGACTGCCCCGGCACCGCTGCTCCGGCGATTCTTGGGGTGTATCGGAAGCCGGGAAGTGAGCTGAAAACCACCCCTGGAGCTGTGGTCTTGGGAGATGCCCCCTCTAGCAGTAATTGCAGCTGTGCTCTCCACCAACATGGCGATATTTCATGTGCAGCCGCCGCAAGCCCGCCTCCCCCACCCCCTATTTTGCCTCTCCTTCCACCCTCGCGAACTTTTAGGTAGGCACTAGCAGTACGCAACAAATATAACACAAAATAAAAGAATTTCCAACCCTCAGGAAAGAGACGGATCTCCTTTAGTATTCTGTCTGATTTCCATCATCAGTCAGAAAGACTTTAAAACCACTGGAGAAACCGCCTTTTGCCCTAAAGCGGTAAAAACTACCAACACCACCACCCTCC